>JANHZT010001595.1:283052-295616 GCA_032468215.1 Stegonotus admiraltiensis | reverse complement strand
AAAGCCTCTGCCGATCAGGCAACTCAGCTTGGATCATCAGAGGCATTTAAAAGAAAAAAAGCCTCTGCTGATCAGGCAACTCAGCTTGGATCATCAGAGGCATTTAAAAGAAAAAAAGCCTCTGCTGATCAGGCAACTCAGCTGGGATCTTTGACGATCCCAGCTGAGCCGTGCGATCATCAGAGGCTTTTTTTTAAAAGCATTTTTCCGGCGAAGAAGTTGTAGAAAAAATGCTTTTAAAAGTAAAAAAAAGCCTCTGATGATTGTGCGGCTCAGCTGGGCATGGGGGGGCAGGGATTTTTGCTACCGGTTCTCCGAACCACCCACCTCCATCGCTACTGGATCGGGCGATCCGGTCTAAACCGGGAGCATTTCACCCCTGAATGGCACTGAAAAAAGTGACTTATGACTGTTTTTAACACTTATGACTGTTGCAGCATTTCCATCGCCATGTGATCAAAATTCAGATGCTTGGCAACTGACTCATATTTATGACAGTTGCAGTGTCCCACGGTCATGTAACCATGTTTTGTGATCTTCTGACAAGCAAAGTCAATAGGGAAGCCAGATTCACTTAACAACCATATGACTAACTTAACAACTGCAGTGGTTCACTTAACAACTGTGGCAAGAAAAGTAATAAAATGAGGCAAAATTCACTTAACAACTATTTCACTTAGCAATAGAAATGTTGGGCTCAATTATGGTCATAAGTCGAGTTCAAACCATATTAAGTGATGAAAAAAGTTTCTGTCCCTGCCCCAATTTATGGGCAGGCTCTCTGCTTTCTGCACATTGTATTGGGTCACTTACATATAGACAGTATTTATGAAGTGAGAACATGTTGACCTCAGGTTATCGCTGTTTCTGGGGGGTGGTTTTTGTTATCTATCCTCACCTAAACCTAAACCTAAACCAAGATCGACAAAAGCTCTGGTCCTGCAACAGAACTTTTCCAGCTCAAGTCCACATAGCAATTTACCATATTAACATAAAACAATCCTATCTCCAAAATTAGATGGGAGGGTTAAGCTTCATCAGAATGCCCTTCTATCTCTAAATAGGATCTCAGGGCAGATTTCAGCAAAGACTTAGATAATAAAAGTCATTGAAGAAAACAGATTAACAAATTAAAAACCTAATAGGTCATAAAGTGTCATGAAAAATTGTGGCAACAATTGCATACAGTCTATGTTGAATGCATTGGGAAGGAGGCATTATTAAAATAGCTGGTTAAGTGATAATTAATGAGTTTTTTGTTACTTATTCAAGTAATCTTTAGTTACTTTTGTAATTCAATCCCTAATGGTACAGTTCTATCCTCCCGTGGAAATAAATGTCAATTGTTAAATGACTTTTACTATCTCTCTAATTTTTTATTACTAAGCATGTGAATTTCTTTTGCCTAATTACACAGAAGAATCTCAACTCATCAGAAAAATGGCATAACTTATTTGTCTACACTAATAGATCAAATGCTTATTTATCCTCTAATTCTAGAGTCCTAATGGAAAAGATATTCTTGTCTTACATGTATAATTTCCAAATCACTTACTCAGGCAGATTCAATAGTATTCTTTCTCTCAACTAAACATTACCTGCACTATATGGACTCTCACAGCAGTTTGACCAGAAGAAACGTATTCATGTAAAATATAAATGGGATTTCTAGTGATAAAAGTATCCAAATGCACCTTGCAAAGATTTAAATTTACTTTTAGTTCTGAATGGGCAAACTTTTAAACACTTTTCCCCCTCAAGACTAAATTATGGCACTATCAAAATGCTATTGTTCTTAAGTTACAAGCAGAGAACTAATACAGTGTCACACAGTCAGTTTTCCACCGTGTGATTTTCTTCCATAAAATACATAATGTATGTCAGTAAAAGAATCTAGAACTCTTCCTAACAAAACCAGAAAGCAAGCTTTTCTATTTGTTGAAGAGATTTTTCCCCTACAAAAACATAAAAAAGCAGATTGAAATTGTATCCAATTTACAATAAATGAAAGAACAGACTATAGAAATATATATGAACAAAGACCATGGAATAACATTTACAGTTTTAAACTGAAAATCAGAAATAGTATGAGCTACATATACCTTACATGCATTACGAATCTCAAAAAATTAAGTTCTGCAAGGACAGTGATGCTCTTGTTTTGGCCCCAAACTTTATATTAGAAACCAGCAGATATGGATAACACAGCCCCTAACCATTTCTTTATTTACTTCAGTATCATTAATGCTAAATCTCAGGTGGTTGGAAAGATCAATCTACAGGGCTCATGTATACTGACATACTCATCAAAAGACCATTTTTGCTTTTATATTAAACAGGTTTTGACAAATAAATGCAATAAATATAATTAGATTTCATGCAGAATAACCTATAGCCATACTCACAGTTTACTGTGTTTTCCCTTGAAGCAATATTTATCAGCACAAAGCAAAAAGTATATTTAATTGCCTTTTGACAATACAATTTATTGCTCCAGTGAAGATACTGACCGAATTTGAATGATTGTAAGCAATGAGATTCTCCTATCCCAACCATATATACAACTGACAGAGAAGTAAAAGGAAGAGGGAAACAAGTAATAGCTCTCATCTCTTGCAGGAACACAAAACTTTAAAATCTTTTTGGAAAACAATAATACAAAAAGCAGTCTAGTCAACAATGCAAGACTAGAACTGTCTGATTGCTAATTCATTTTGAAGCGCTGTTATTCATAACATGGTAGCTAAAGGATTTGCTTAGCTACCTGAAGGTTTTGTCAAATTACACACAGTTCTGTACAAATGTTATCACTTTCTACTACAATGCTCTGTGGTTGATGATCAGACAGAAAGCTTTCTCATCATGACATCTTACATCTGGAGTCCCATCTCCACAGAAACTTACCTGAGAAATATGTTAAAATTGTAGGAGAAAATCACACCAGCCATTTCAGCATGTTTAATAGTTGATATAACTATCTGGTGTTATTTTTTATTCTTTTTATTTAATAGTTTTAATTATAAGCTAGACAAGAAGCTTATACTTAAAGGTGCTTAGGTGTCCTACATAAATTTTTCACATTTCTTCAGACTGTTTGACTGGAAACGATTTCTGCTGGAATAAATCTGTTCAATTATATAAGGCCCGGCTCATATCGGTAAATGATATACATCTTTAGAAGGAAAGCTGTTTTTTCAAATGGTTATGTCATCAATGCCAGGAACAGCAGTTTCAAAGGACAGAAAGGAAAAGGGAAAGGGAATGACAACGCTAAGATTTTTTTCTTTATTTTTGTGACCAATGAATTTGCCCTGTATCACATCAACTGAAAACAATCTATTCTATTAGATTTGTTACGCCAATATTTAGCTGGAGAGCCTAAAATTAGCTTGCTGATTTGATAATGAGTCAGAGTGAACTTGAACTTTTATTTTCACTTACATGCTCTAAAATAGTTGCAAGTCTGTAAGACCTTTTTGATCCCTAATATAAAATCTTTTGATACAAGTTACCATAAAATTGCTAATATTATTTATTGATATATGCAGTTCCTCATTCAGCATTTGAACTATCTCAGTTCATATGCCCTACATCAACAATACAGCTTCATCTGTATCATTTCTGGATTATATCATTGCGAGAATATGATTTTATTATATAGATCAGAGATTCTGAATTGAAAATGACAATTTAGACTATTGAATTAAACCTTTCATTTAGTGCAGGAATTAAAATGAATAAAATAAGTTTTGAATATATGGCTATGCTACCACTTGAACACAACCACAAAAAGACAGCCCATTATCTCTCTAAATAACTGACTCTTTGTCAAATTACTCTTACTCTCAGGAGACTTTTCTTAACATGCAATTAGGTTCTGCTTTGCTATGTACTGTACTGTACTGTGGGATGACAGACAACAGGCGGTAGTTGTCTTCTATGTGACATCCCTTCAAATTCTTAATGAGTGCTATTATATTCCACCTTAGTATTCTTTTCTTAAAGCTGAACATTTTCAGTTCCCTTCATCGTTTCTTACAAAATGTAGTTTCTGACTCCCTGTTCACACATGCTTAATGCCCTTCTCTAGATGCATCCAATTTGTCTGAATACTGTATTTTTTAAAGCATGATGTATCATTTTTGGAGTGGAACATGACAAATGTAGAATGGAGCATTCCTATGATTTAGGAATTTATGATTCCTGATCCTATGTCTCATAATTTAGGAACTATATCATGATTGACCATGAGATATTGCTGGCTTAGGCTCTACAATCCTAAAATATCCCCCCCACACAAAAATATTAATGTAAACTAGGCACTACTAAAATATGTGCATTTTTTTAAACGAAAACACTGCAGAATATTAATGCTTTCCAAATTTCATTTTCAGCCTGTTTCACTAATCCATCAAGAATTAGGGAAGAAGGAAATCTAGAATACTTTCTTTTCTAAGAAAAGCCATCTTTAGTATTACTCTTGTTTTGATTTTCAGTGAATTAGATAATTTAATTCAAAAGTGAGTGCGTATTTTTATCCTATATTTTTAAATCATACATAGATAATAAAACTGGCCAATTTTCATGGCCAATTCTTTTTTTTAATCATACATAGATAATAAATTGGCCAATGAAAATGCAAGGGACCACGTAGAATAGGATATGTATTAACATTCATTTCAACAGATTCTGGATGATATATTAAATTAATGCAATGTTAATGAAAGTACCTTCCAAAATGGGAAACTTATTACCTGAATATCAGAAGCAGGTACTCAGATTGAAAAGACTTGAAATGATATAAATTAAGTAATTGCTTAAGAAAGAAAAGAAAAAGCGGTGAGAACAGTAATCAAATGTTAGGAACCAATTAATTCAATAAGCTTATTCATGTGTTTGTGTGTATGTGTGTGAACATAAACCACAAATGACATCTAGTTTATAAAGCACTACTGTATATATAGTACAAACAACTAAGAAAGAGGAATAAACAAAATCATACCTAGAAGTGAAGTCTCCTTTGCAAATGCAGCAGCAATAGCTGGATCCAAAGCTGGTTGACCATCACCAGATGGAAGGTCAGGACGAGTGTAATCTCTACTTTTATCATTATTATACTTTACATTCAAGTTGACCAATTTGGAAAAATCAATCCGTAAGGTACAGCAAGCATTATAAATATTCTGACCATCTAATGCCTGGAAAACCAGAAATATGGAATAAGATTATTATTATTATTAGTTCAATTTCTATGCCGCCTTTCTCTGGAGACTCAGGGTGGCTTACAATGCATTTAAAAAAAACATTATAAAAACATTTAAACATTAAAACATTAAAACCCATTCATACCATTCATGGCCGGATCTCGTAAGATCGCAACAGCGAGATCAATGGCCCCACAGAATATGATACAGCAAAATTTATAAAAGAAAATTAAATGTCCACTGAAATTAATCTCAAAATATTTAAAAATGTTTATATCAACTAGATCTTGCTTTCTTTGTCTCCAAACTGGCAAGTGACATTTGCTCTTGTGATATGAAGTTCCAACTGATACAATTGCAGCTTTACCAGACTGTTTTCAGCTATTCTTTTCCCAATCTGCATTATATGGTATTACTAGCGTTTGTCCTCATAGAATTTTTCCATATCCTCCTTTAATACCTTTCCCTCCCAATTTAGTAGAAAGGTCTTATCTCAATAATTATTTTACTCTCATTTTCCAGAGACATCAAACAATATATAGTAAATTTCAATGTCATTTTTAAACATTTGGCAGAAGTTGGAATGAAGGATTTCATAAGGAGCCATTTTGGTTTCTAGGATAAGTAGGCAGAAGCAAAGTTAATTCCTACTAAAGAAAGAAATATGTGCTTCAATATTTCTAGCAATCTAGCCACTTGGAGCTGGCTAAGAACAAGGCTAAAGAAAGTTAACTATCTGAAAATAAATTATAAATTATGTATACAGATCTACTGATATAACTACATAACCATAACATTTTACAGCCTTACTGTTAGAAGTTTAAGAAATCAGGATAGAATAGTCAAATAGTTGGAGCAATTTCACCAAACAAAAAGAGTCAATATCACAAGAGCTGTTACTGCTCATGACAGATTCTTTTCTTTTCTGTTATTACCAAATTTATAAACACCAAAAGAGACTGGCTGGGCATGTAATTTTATTGTAATAGATAGAAGATGGACAGATATCTTATCATTTGCCCCAAAAGGAGAAAATAAGACAATACAAAAGTTAAAATTCATATTATCTTATAGTTGTTACTATACCCAATCCTTAACAAATAAGGAATGTAAAAGAAACCATAACTCCTAAAATGGCAGTTGTAGACATGGAACGTAGCAGTCCATTAAGATTGCCTAAATCTAAGATCAAAACATATTTTAATTACTTTATTCTCATCTTTATTTTTTCTAATCATGTCTAATCCCAAAATAATATAGTGAGAATATACTCTGCAATCTTGAAACGCAACTGAAATAGGAGAAAATATAATAATAATAGGTGACTTCAACTACCCTCCATTTATTAGATAAATATTCTAGTTTCAACGGATGCATTGTATTTCTAGATATAAGAAATTAAGGTGTCTTGGAATGTCTGCGAAGTTCGTACAGACAAAGAAAAGCAATGAAGAATTTATTTGGAAATGTTTAGCATCTGGTGCAAAAAGAATATTTTTTGTTGAACAATGACTTTGGTATTATTAAATTCAACATATTTTAATATTTAAGCAGCTTCTTAGAATTGAAAACTATAGTTAAAAGGAATAATCAGTTCAGGATGCTTGAAGATAATTTAAAGTTTTGAAAGCTCAGATGGTATGTAGAAATAAAAATGCCAGAGAAACAACGTAAGGTGGTATTCTACACTATCCAAAATATTGAGAAAGTATCAGTTATTGTAATATATCAGAACCAAAAAATAAATTTAGACATTTATGGATATAAATAAATGGATAATATCACAGAGCAGCTGAGGTTGGGGTTTTATGGTCTTCATTAAGAAAGATGTACATCTGTCCTTGATGGTGACGTCCTACAATTCCAAATCACATCACCACTACCCCAAGCAAAAACCAGGTCTAGTGTGTGACACCTCTGCATCTTACTCCAATGAGTCAAGCTTGCTATAAATTAAGTTGCTGGTTGCCATAGCTGCCATGGTGGGTATGAATTCAAAAAGTGCTTCTGAATCTGTACACAGGGAGGATATGTTGAAATCCCTATGGCCATAAGCCTGGAGACCACAGATGGCAACCAAGAAAATGCATCAACCAGCACAGGCAGAAAAACAGTAGGGAGGCTGGTCAACAACAGCAATCCCAACTGATCCCTAAGGCCTAGCGTCCCAACTAGAGTCTCCTATCTGCCTATTTCTGGGACAGCAGCCCTGACAACCCTCAGAATTTTGCAAAAAACAATAGTAAAAAGCTATCTGAAACCTTGTTTCATCTGTTTTATACATTTCTTTTAATACTGGTGAATTTAAATATTATTTTAGATGAACCACACTTTTTTTTCCTTAGGAGTAATTGATAATGTTATTAGAACTTGATTGTATCTTACAACAGAAACTATATTGCAATTATCTAACAAATGAACTAAAGGTCAAGATACGAAAACAGGTCTGGTATGCAACTGAGCAAAAATGATATTTTTATTATGAGGGATTTAAAGTCATTATAATTCATCCAATTAAACTCTATAAACAAGCTTGTAATTTTTTCCATGTAGAAGAATAATGCTTAGTTAGAGTAGCATGACAACCTTATAGAGGATCTAAAATTTTATTAAAATTTTAGCCATTAACTAATCCACCATTAGAATAGAAAAAAGTATAAAGCACCCTTATAAAATACCTGGGTAGTCTTTGGTAGAGCTAGAGTAATTAAAAATGCATACAGCTGTCAGAACATTTAATCAGCAATAATTAAAAAAAATATCCTGGATTACATCTTTCTAGATCCAAAATAAATTATGAAGATCTGGTATTCAACCTTATTACAGACATACTGGTAGTCCTCGACTTACGACCACAATTGAACCCAAAATTTTTGTTGATAAGTGAGACAGCTGTTAGGTGAGTTTTTACCCACTTTACAACCTTTCTTCCACAGATATTAAGTGAATCACTGGAATTTTTAAGTTAGTAACACGACTGTTAAGTGAATTTGGCTTTCCTATTGACTGCTTATCGGAAGGTTGCAAAAGATGATCACATGACCCTGCGACACTGCAACTGTCATAAATATGAACCATTCAAAATTAGTCTGGGAAAGAGTGAGTATCAGTCAGCTCTCCCAGGTAAATGAGACAGAAAACTAGATGAGCTAATTTTACTTTATTATAAAACTACACCAACAGAAAGTGGCAAGTCTGAAAGTACAAATTTCCCACTGCCACTCTTACCTTCTTAAAAAGATCCTTCCTAAGTTTCTTCCTCTGACCGTTAAGCCACTGGGGGCTCCTGCCTCTCTTGTCTGATTGTTTCCTAGGCAGATCTCTTCCCCTTGTCCCTCAACATACACCCATCCACACTTTCCATTGCACTCCCCAAATTCATAGTGTGCGCGCACGCACTGTGAAAGTTTTCATAGCTATATTAAAGCAGGTCTGCACAACATACAGCCCAGAAATCCATCCAGTCTAAACATCTGGCTGAATATGCAACCAGACATAATATTATCGCATTCTGAGATAGCTCCAGCTTGAAAATCACAGGTAAATCATTTCCTTCCCCCACTTTTTATATTTATGGGTTAACAGGGATATCAATATTCTAGTCTGGTTCTTAATCATTGGCCGTATGACCCTCTGGGGGCCGTAGGATATTTTGAAGGGGCCACAGATGAAAAACATGTAACAGGGGAGCCATGGTCCATGCCAAGGGGGTTATAGGATTACAGAAAAGCAAAGTATATAATATTGCAAATCAAGTAGTCCTTGGTTAACAATAGTAACTGGGATCAGAATTTCCATCACTAAATAATGCAGGTCATAAACTGACATCAAGTGAAGAAGGTTATGAATGATTGTAAGAGCATGAGATACTATGACTGTCTTAATTGTGAACTAGTTGCCAAGCGCCCAGATCATGATCAGATAACTGTGGGGTGCTGAGATGGATAGAGCTTTGAGGACTGGTCAAAAGTACCACTCATTCATCACCCTTATAACTTCAAATGGTCACTGAACAAATGACAGACAGGGACTATCTGTATTGTCACTGATATAAGAAAATACAACTTATTATCTCAAATCCATATATGGTAATGGGACCTGGAGAGAGGGAGGTCCAGAAATCCAAGGTCAAAAAGGAGCCACAAGGGGAAAAGATTTTAGACCTCCTTACTGGCAATTTGATGATGATGATGATGATTTAGATTTATATGCCACCCTCCTCCCGTAGGACTTACACCACTTAAACTGTATTGTGCACCTCCACTTAATCCAAAGAAATTTGGATTATGTGGAGGTGCACAATACAGAATATATCAATAAAAACTTCTGATGTTGCCTTTGCTCTGAATCTTTTTCAACAGACATTTAGAGTATTACAAAGAGTGATATAAGTTATTTACATTAACTTTGGGATACTCCATATTAGCAAAGCAGTTAGGTTAAAGGTTTTAAATATTATATATGTTTTTTATGATTTTAAAATAAGATTGTCTCAAACTATTTTTCCAGACAACATAAGAATGTTAAAGAAAAAGTTGTCAACTTTGTTATGCTGCAAGGACAAAATGAGAATTGGAATAATTACACCTTTGCTATGGGATTGCCTATTATCATATTATTTGGTTTGATATTCCTAAATTTGTTAATGTAGCAATAGCACTTAGACTTATAAGCCACCTCATAGTGCTTTACAGTCCTCTCTAAGCAGTTTACACAATCAGTATATTGGCCCCAACAATCTGGGTCCACATTTTACCAACTTCGGAAGGATGTAAGGTTGACTCAACCTCAAGCCCCATCAGGAACAAACTCCAGCCTGTGGGCAGAGTTAGCCTGCAATACTGCATTCTGACCACTGCACCACCAAGGCTCAGTCATATAGGCTTGGGGAAGAGGAATGGGATTTAAAAATGATGTTCAACTGTATTTATTGATCACGGATACCAAAGATTATTTTGTTAAAATGAAAAACAGCACTATTCCAGGCTTACAACCTTGGCCTGATGGTGCTTTTTGCTCTCCAGATATGTATTGGTTTTCTATTGAAAAGAGTGTGTGTGTGTGTGTGTGTGTTCATATGTATGCATGTGTGTGGGTCTATACAAAATACTTTCTTGATTGTGTTATAGCCAAAACAATGCTGAATATGAGAGAAAGCTAAGAGACATTTGAGAAGTGTGAGGAAGGAAATATCTTACAATCATCACTATTTGTAGGGTCAAAAGAAATTATTTTTCAAAGGTTGAATTTGTTCCCTTGAGATCCCTTGAGCACATTTCAATTTTAGTAATATCAAAGGGTTGGAACTGATATTGATAGGAATAACACATTATCATGTTGATATAGTATATGTATTCTAGAGATTGACCCCTAGGAAGAGACAACTTGAGAAGAATTAATTCAGTGTCCAGCTTGCCCCCCATTGACAATGGTTTACCAAGCATTAAAATGAACCATCTGCCAGAGATGAGATACAATTCGTTTCCTAAGTACTCCTGGAAACAATTAAATTCCATTAAACATCAGAATTGGACCATCCAAATTGGTCCTGTTGCCTCAGGAAGGTCACAAGTGGCTCTCATATATACAGTTATACAACAGATACACTAAAAACCTTAAAATCTATTCTTCAACAAATTATAAAACAGAAGAGATGACACATTAAAATAATCTGTCTATTTGAAGACAATAAAATACCATTTAACACAGACAAGCATAACGGTAAAAACACTCTTAAAGACAATGAATATCATTTCTTTCCAAGGTTAAAACATGTATGCACGTTTACTCACAAGAAATTAAGAAAGTGTTTCCAACAATTCTGGATTAAAACTCATAGGGACCAGGAGTCTTCTGACAGGAATTTTTATCCTTTATCCCTCCTCATGCAGAGAGGCTTTTCCAGCCTCACTGCTACAGATATGAAAGTCAAAAACAACCATTATCCACCTCACTCAAACCTCACAGAAAGTTACGTCTGGAGGAAAATTGAAGTGAAAAAAGGCAAATCTATTCCTGATACCCACTTTTTTGTTCCCTACAGATACACAAAGTTTAACCTGAGATGAGATGAAATGAAACTAATCTATTTGTTTTGGTGGCTCATACAAACTAATGATAAATGCTTCTTTGCAATGTAATTTTTAAAGAGTAATTTATGATATAAACACACACACACTCATAAACTAATATAATAATGGAGGGAGGGAGTCATTGTGAGACAAAAATAGAATAATAGGTGCCAATATTTATCTTTGCCACCTGAGTAACATGCTAAAGATAACCAGTACTTTATAGCAGGAAGTTGACAACAAAGTTATTTTCATCAGACTTTTCAGAAAATGCTCTTTTAAATTTTCCTTATTAAATTTTAAACACCTCTGAAGTCCACATTCTGATTCCTTATATAGATGATGTACAAAATAATTTTTGCTATTAATCTTTGTAAGTAAGAAACCAGTGAACACATTTGATTTCTCACCTGTATTATACTTGACCCCTGTCAACTGTTGGATATTTCATTTTTATTTTACTTATTTATTAATAAAATGTATATGACCACCCAACTTACTCATAGTGACTCTGGGCAACTTATTTTATACTCTGGAGGCAATCTTATTTTATTTTTTTGACATTATATCTAAGTTTTTTCTTTCTATACCTACCTCTCTTCATTAATTCAGTTAAAAAGTGCACACTGTTCAAAGTTTTAAAATACTGCAATCAATGGATTAACCAACGTTCTGTGAATACAGGCATTACTGGGGTGATGATGATACCCAGCTTTTTATATCCACCCCGAACCAGCCCAGTGATGCCCTCGACGTGATGTCCCGGTGCCTGGAAGCAGTATGGATCTGGATGGGGAGTAACAGGCTTCGACTCAACCCGGCCAAGACCGAGTGGCTGTGGATACCAGCATCTCAGGCCGAGCGAAAAGTTCCAATGCTGTCTATTGGGGGTGAGGTGCTGCCCCCTGTAGACAGGGCGCACACCTTGGGCATCCTCCTGGATTCACGGCTGAGTTTGGAGGGTCATATCAGGGCCGTGACCAGGGGGGCGTTTGCCCAGGTTCGCCTGGTGCGCCAGTTGCACCCATAATTGGAACAAGATGCCTTACTCACAGTCACTCATGCGCTAGTCACCTCCTGGATTGACTACTGCAATGCTCTCTACCTGGGGCTGCCCATGAAGACCACCCGGAGGCTTCAGCTGGTACAGAATGTGGCCGCGCAGGTTGTTGCGGAAGGGACCCGATACTCCCATATTACACCTCTCCTGCACGGCTTGCATTGGTTGCCAGTTGCCCTCCGGGTGAGATTCAAGGTGCTGGTGTTAACCTATAAAGCCCTTCATGGCT
>JANHZT010001595.1:238636-256997 GCA_032468215.1 Stegonotus admiraltiensis | reverse complement strand
TATGAAGGATATTGCTTAATGCATTATAAGCCGCCCTGAGTCTCCGGAGAAGGGCAGCATATAAATCAAAGCCCCCCCCCCCAAAAAAAACACAGAGCAGGAAACTGAGCGATGCACTGGTCCCGTGGCCATGAGATGAGGGGGGTGGAGCTGCCCCACACTCCCCTCACCAGCTGTCATGCCCCTGCCAGAGCTTGAATCTGTGGGGGAAGACGAGCTGGAGCCTAAGCCAACAGAGATTGAGGGGGCGGCTTCATTGGCTTTGGAAGAAAATGGGGAAGGGAAGGGCCAGTCAGGCCAGGGCTTTTCAGGTTTAGAAAGCTTGTAGACAGGGAGGAACAGGAGTAGAATGAACATGAGAGACAGAGCTCAGGTGAGGAACAAGGACCACTCCCTCCTGATCCGAGAGCACAGAGAGTTGAGAGAAGGCAAGAACAGCACAGACTGACCAGGCTACTCAGGAGAAGAGTGCCCCGGCCAACTTCACAAGGCACACCTGGGGAATGAGACTTAAGGAGATGCTGTGGGTGGGGCATTTGTTGAGAACAAATGCTGAGTCGTTAAAGTGTTAAGTGCTGACGTTTGAACTTTCCAAGAGTCCTTGCATTCTTTCTGGCTTTCTGACCTAATTAACTGGATCCTTTGCTTCCTGAACTCCTTGATTATCCCTGCTAGATTTATTGTGCAGGCTTGTGCACACAGTACTGGGCTGGACTATTTGCAGCCAGAGGCTGCTTGAGGTGTTTGTGGGGGTTTATCATCACTTTGCTCTGGGACTTTCCAGAAATGTGGGAGTGATTGGGAAAATTTGGAGCAATAAAGTGTCGATTTGAACTGCCAGCTGCCTGTGTTATCTCTGTGCCGTGCCCCGGGTCATCACATCAGCTTGCCTCAGGGCTCCCCCAGCCAGGCCATCCATGTCCTGACATTTGCCTCACCTTGCACTGGTGGCACCAGCATACTGCTCAGCCTCCTGCTCTGTTGCAGCCATAAGCAAGCAGAAGTGGGCCGGTGGCCACGTGGGCTCCTGCTGCACAAGGCTGTTGGTGCTGCCATCACGAAGGCAGGTGTTGAGGCCTGGCTGGCTTAGCTGTGGGGGCCCTGAGGTAAACCGGGACAGGGTGCGTGGGGCAGCTCCACCCTCCCACCTCATGGCTGCGACACAGCAAACAACCAAATGGAATGAGCAGCCGGCTGGCTGCACAGAATCTTAAGTACGGCTTATTTTGGGGGTAGGGCTTATATTAGGCACACATGTAAAAAAACCCATGCTAGGTCTTATTTTTGGGATAGGACTTATTTTCAGGAAAACAGAGTATATGAGATTCAAAAACTTACAAGCTCGCCTTCTGCCGATAGCCTCCCGCCAACCAGTACGCTCCCACAGAGAGGGACTCCTCAGGGTGCCGTCGGTCAAACAATGTCGACTGGCGACCCCCAGGGGGAGAGCCTTCTCTGTGGGGGCACTTGCCCTCTGGAATGAACTGCCCCCGGAGATACGGACAATCCCTGACCTGCGCACCTTTCACCACGCCCTCAAGACCCTATTGTTTCAGCAAGCTGGGCTGGCCTAACTACTAAATTTTAAGGGTTTTTTTTGTTTTTTAAATTTGTTCAGCTGGATTATTTAATATGTTTTAAATTGTTTTTAACTTTTATATATTTGTGGGTTTTATTTGTCTTGGCTGTGCACCACCCTGAGTCCTTTGGGAGAAGGGCGGTATAAAAATTTAATAAAATAAATAAATAAATAAATAAATAAATAAATAAGATATAAACATTGAAGCTATACAATTCCCTCGCTCAAGAACTGTTACTATCAAACTCATTCCAAATCTTTTTCTCATGTTGAGATTGTTATAAAAGAAGATCTGCTTCTAATCCATAAAAGCTTACATTTCCTAAATATGATTTTATATGAAATATAACCTAATATTTATTTTAAAAATGTTTGAACTTTTTGGATTAACATGCTCCTTGGTAGGATTCCATCTTTACATATGTAATTTATACAAAATCTGACTAATCTTAATGCAGGAAGACAGCATAAGAAAACAGTATACTGATGATACTCAACTTTGCATCTCCAACGCTGATGATCCAAGTCTTGCTTTCATGGTGCCTGGAGGTCTGGATGGGGCAAAATCAGCTTCAAGTGAACTCTGGTATGATTGAGTGTGTGAAGCCTCAAAGATCTAGGAGTTTAATGTATTTAGTCCTGATGGGATTGCACTGGCCCAGATAGACCCTGTGCGCAACTTGGGAGTTATCCTAGCTAGAACTTGTGCTCAAAGACAGCCTTTGTCTTGTGTACCAGTTGCACAATTTCCTGGATTGTGAGGTCCTGTACTCATGCCCTGATCATGGTGGATTTGGATTACTGCAATGCACTCGAGATAGTGTTACTCTTTAAGAATACTTGGAAGCTATAGCTGGCACAGAAGGCAACTGTGCAGACAGTTCTAGTGGCACCTGGGATGGCCATACAACATTGGTGCATTGGTGGCCAGTTTGCTTCCAGGTTCAATTCAAGATGTTGGTTATCACCTTTAAAGACCTTCATGACATAGGATCAGGCTACCTGAGGAACTTCTCAACCCAATGGGATTGCGCCCTCCCCCTCACTCACTCCAGCAAAAAGGTCATGCTGCAGATCCGGTCAAGAAACTTTGGTTGCCCTATTCTTCTGTATCTCCCGCCCTTTGGAACATCATGCTGCTGGAAGTGAGATCTGTCCTCACCATTTTGGCCTTCTGAAACAGCCTCAAAACCTGGCTTCACTGATCAGCTTGGGACCCTGATGGGAGGTTCCCACTGTAAAGATAGTGGACTAAGAAAGAAGATCCCACTTCCATCCTGCACATGTACTGGTTCCTAGTTTTACACAGATTCTGTAAATTTTAATTTGACATTTTAATGTTTTTATATTCTTGTTTTTATGGTGTTGTAAGCTGCCCAGAATCACTCAATAGTGAGATGGGTGGCACGTAAATTTAATAAACAAAAAAGGATCAAATATGGATAAGAACCTCAGAATCAATGCCGTAGATCAGGCCTGTCAAACTGACGACACGTGGGCCAGTTGCGTCACTCGTAGGACACGCCCACCCCGGCTCCAGACAAAAAAACACGATATTTCATGATACATCACAAGTTTAGGGAGAAAGCTAAATATTTCAACACTATTGGCCTTGAAGGTAGCTTTCAAATATGTTCCTGTTTAATCATACAAAGAATATGTCCAGTGGCTTGACTGCATGGAGACGGCTTCTGATGAAAATACAAAACAAGAATGAACAGAAAATGATTTTTATTCTTTGCTATTATGAAGATATATTTCTATAAAAAATTAACCAACAGCAATATCTGTAAGGTTATTTTATAGAAATAATTTTATTTGTTGCAATTTTATGAAAATTTCATTGTTAATAATTTTTTAATAAAAAAATTAAAAATCACACAACCAAATAATGTCTGAAGAAATTCTCCTAAATAAAATAATTATCATTTTTATATATGTACTGAATTCCTCCATTGTTATTTCAAGCTCTATTTCTTAAATAAGAATAAATAATAAATAAATAAATAATAATTACTGAATGGGTATAAGATGCATTAAGAGATTTATCTGGACACTAATTGATGAGATTAAAACATATCCTTCGAGACAGGATAAATTCTCTAAAAATTAATGTAATTCCCAGGATCCTTTATATTTTGCATGTATACATATCCAGGAAATATTTTTAAAAACTCATGCACTGTTTTGTACATTTTTGTGGGTTTCCTCAATTCCAAAGACACCTTTGAAAAAGATACAATTTCAATTATTTTTCCCATAATTAAGAATATAGAAATACATTTTAACAAATGTATAAAGAAAAGGAATAAATAAATCATTGTGTTGGTAGAGATGCAAACAGAATAACAGTTCATTAATTATCTGTTTCAATGGTCTAAAATAACTATGTTCTGGAAGGTTGCAATCACATATATACTGTCCACCGTTGCACTGAGAGTGAGATGGACAGCCTCTAAATTTGTTAAATAAAATATATGGATTTGATTTTGAAATGAAGTTTAATACTCTCAGATATAGACATTCTTTTTAATGATATACCTACAACATGGAACCAGCAGGTGGACAAAATAGATAGTCTGTGCCCTTGCTACCGAGAAATGAGTTTTTCAAACTTAAAACACAAGTTTATGGCCTCAGTTACACACACCTAAGGTTACATGTATCCTATGAACAACATGCTTATAATCAGGTTATTCATGGACAACTACAATGAAATGTGGCTTTCTTTTAATAAAACTATTATGTATGTATGTTTTCCCGAAAATAAGACCCAAGTGGAAAATAAGCCCTAGCATGATTTTTCTGCATGCTCGTAATATAAGCCCTACCCTAAAAATAAACCCCAGTTAAGAACGTCACCCAGACAGACACATTTTAGTACTGTATTTTCCCAAAAATAAGACCTAACAGGAAAATAAGCCCTAATGCGTCATTTGGAGCAAAAATTAATATAAGACCTAGTTTTATTTTCAGTGTGTGTGTATGCACATACACACAAACACACAGACACACACGTCAGTATATTTACAATATATACACATTTTCATACAGTATAAAAACATTTAAATCATTTTTCAGTCTAAGATGAATGTAAAGTAACTATTAACTAAATTATGATTAGTTATAGTTGATATTAAAACTATGTACAGCATTAAAATATCAATAATAATTTGGCACTATAAAAGTAACAATAAATGTTAACATGCTCTATGCTATAAAAAGAATTTAAAAAGTAATGAAATGCTAATATAATATGCTAATAACCTTTATCATTAAAACTACCAAACAAGGCGAGTAGAAAACGAAGCATAATGGGACAGAAATACAACAATACAATTATATAACTGAGGATTTTGACGAATCTTCTTAATTCTCATTAGCAGTCAATTCCCAACATATTACAAGCTTGTAAATATTGTATGCTAGAGTAAAATTATAACCAGAAAAAAATACAAAGATATAAAATTTATCAGTATATCTAATCAGCCTTTTAAAGGGAAGGGTGGGATATTTTTGGATGTTTTCATAATATGATCAAAAGAAAGGGACTGTCTGATGGTCACCTTGAAGGCACAGATACTCCAGGACAGAAATTCTCATATTCTGTATCTTCTGTTAAGGTTAACTACAAGAAAAATATTACCAGACTGAAGACTCTTCTAATTTCAAGAACTTCTAGCTCTCTAACATAACCATATAGGCCACTACTTACTTTTGACATCAATAAAATTCTATGGCCAAGATCAATCTTAATTAAAGATTAAATATGGACAGTCAACTTTGTTTCCACTTTTTCCAAAAGTTTCCATACATTATTTTATCATGTGAAACTCATTAACATATATTTTGCCATAGCCCGTAAAACTGTTTGCTATATTGATTAAATGTTATTAGAATTCGCATAATTAGGGGAACTCCAAATCCTCCCCCTTTAGGCTTATGTCACCTCTGTTACCAATCAATAAACCAAAACATATTTGAAATATGTCAATCAGACTCAAAACCTTTCTAACAATAATTATCATATTTTTATTATAAACATTTTAGGAATGCTGCTAATTCCTAAAGCATTTTGAGCAACAATAGTAGTGATGTATGTGTCTTCCTACTATTAGAGGTACAGACAGCATATGACCTACTCAGATGGATGCCCATTTATATGCCAGTAGCATACTTGGTCTCCAAACCCAAACAAAACTCATATTTTCAGCTTTTATCTTATTTATTTACAAATAATTCTCCCTGCAAGATTCTCAAGGACTTGTAGAATTCTTCTAAGACTAATAGGGATTTCTAGACATGCATACAGAAGAATGGATATAAATGGCTGTATCAACTTTGGAGAATAAAAGTCCCATCTAAGTAACCTACTATGTCATTTATGCAAAAGTTAAACAAAAGCAGGGGTAACTTACAATCTTGTTTGATTGCCTCTCAAGTTGACATTGCATTTGATAGATAGCTTTGGGGGTTACTTCTGACTTTCAAAGACATCATAAAAGGCTCAAATAGGAAGTAATAGTTTATAATCCATCATGGTTGCTTTCAGTTTCCCCAGTTTTATTCAAGAGATGGAATCAAAAGGCGATTTTAAAACTTATAAAATCCAAATATAAGGAGACTGTGAAGTGACAAGTGTATTTCTCCATTAAATTGACGGGTAGTACTGAGGATTTTGTGCAGTATCTGTATGACAAAATTGCTCAAATTCGGGAAGGCTTGGACTCTGACTGGGTAGATTCGGGCGAGGTGATGGAGGCAGGTCTTGAGAGTGTTATCTGGGAGGAGTTTGACCCAGTGACTCCCAAGGACGTAGACAGGATTCTGGGAAGATTTAGCGTGGCCACATGTTTATTGGACCCGTGTCCCTCCTGGTTAGTGCTGGCTTCCCGGGAGGTTACACGAGACTGGCTCCAGGGGATTATTAACGCTTCTTTGAGTAAGGGTTTCTTTCCCGCCACATTGAAAGAGGTGGTGGTGAGGTCCCTCCTCAAGAAGCCTTCCCTGGACCCAGCGGTTTTAGCTGATTATCGTCCAGTCTCCAACCTTCGCTTTGTGGCGAAGGTTGTTGAGAGTGGTGGCGTGACAACTTCCCCAGTACCTGGATGAAGCGGTCTATCTAGATCCGCTCCAGTCAGGCTTCAGGTCTGGGTATTTTAATTATTATGGGCCAAAAGTGTTTAATTTGTTTTAAATTGTTTTTAAATTTTGCATTTTCTGTGCTTTATTTATGGCTGTGCACCGCCCTGTGAACTCCGGGAGAAGGGCGGTATATAAATTTAATGAATGAATGAATGAATGAATGAAATATTGTTAAGTCTTGGTTGATAGCAGATCAGTTTCTCCAAATTCTACCTACTCCTCTGCTTTTCTTGTCCTAGCTAATGCTTTTGTATCTTAGTCTACATGTCTAGCATAGGGCTAGACTAATGTACTAGTTGTTCTCGACTTAGGATCACAATTGTATCCAAAATTTATGTTGCTAATGAGACAGTTAAGTGAGTTTTGCCCCATTTTACCACCTTTCTTGTCACAGTTAAGTGAATAACTGCAGTTAAGTTATTAACATGGTTGTTAAGTGAATCTGGCTTCCCCACTGACTTTGTTTGTGGAAGGTTACAAATGGTGATAACATAACATGATAACACTACAATTGGCATAAATATGAGTCAGTTGCCAAGCAACCAAATTTTGACCACAGGACCCTGGAGATGTTGCAATGGTTGTAAGCATAAGTCATTTTTTTCAGTGCCATAGTAACTTCAAACAATCACTAAATGAACTGTTGTAAGTCGAGGACTAGTTGTATAAGTTATAGTTTGCTTAATTAGTCTACTTTTTTAAAAAAATGGGAATTATGACTGCTGGTCTCAGACCCCGCTCTAAATCGTTATCTATTAAGAAAGTCTCTAGATCTAGTTAATTTATCAGTATCTAACTTTAGTATGTATTTTTCCCAATGTCTCCAAAATCTAGCCAACAATGGTCAGATTATTTTATATCTCAGGAAAAACAAAGGGGTCACCTATTAGTGAGATTGTCTTTTTGAGTTTGAGCTTGAATTTATTATTGATAACTTATCATCAATCATCAATCTCAGACAATACGTTCACTTTCCTCACCTAAATTCAAATAAGAAGGATTTTAGTGACATTTTTGTTGTTTCAAAAGGTAACAAAAAGTAATCAACAAAAAAGAGAGAAAAGGGGAGTTGGTCTTACTTGATACACTCCTTCTTGTTGAGTGGAGATAGTATCCAGGAATGGGTTGTCTTCGTCTGCTAGCCAATAGGACTGAGTCTGTCAAAGCTGTGAGGACACGCCTACCCCAATGGTCCCCAGCTTTTGACGAAGGCATAGAGATAGACCCTACGTGCCATGGTCAGAAGTTCTTCCCCCAATGGACCGAGGGCCAGCCCAGCATCACAGTGGGGCTGGATGCTATCTCTACTCAACAAGGAGCATATCAGGTAAGACCAACGCCCCTTCTCCATTGCAGTGGAGATAGCATCCAGGAATTGGGACATACCAAAGCAGTCTTGTCCTCACGGGCGGGCCGCAGCCTGGTCTGGGGTCCCCCCATCCACCTGCACCCTTTGGAAGACCCGCCTACCAAAGGCAGCCTCAGCTGAGGTGTAGCTGTCCAGTTTATAGTGCATGATGAAAGGGGATGGGGAGGACCATGTAGCCGCATGGCAAACCTCTTCCAAGACAGAGACCGTACATCTGCCGCCAAAAGTCTGTCTTGTAGTTGTTGCAACCAAATTAAGGACACCCTATTAAAAAGAAAGCCACTGTGCATACTTTCACAGCCCAAACAGCAGCTTGGTGGCTTCCCTGAGGGACTGTTCTGCTGTCTGTCCTCGAGCCGGAGGCTATACTCAGGTGAATCTGCCAACGCTGGCATGGCCAACACTGCCACCGGGGCATCCACTGCAGGCACCTGCAGTGCTTTGGACAAGTCTGGGCCCATATTATAGAATCGTTTGTCCAGGATGCTGGGATTTGCTCCCACCCCAGGAGAGGCCTACTGCCTCTGCACCACGTCTAAAAATTATCTGTGCAGAGGTACCACCTTGGCCCTTGCTGTCGGTTCCGAAAACAGTGAGCCCACAGGCGCCAATGTGCTTGGTGATGGCTCCTGAACCAGCAAGTGGCCAGCTTGGTGAGCCGTGTTTCCCGCTTTGTACAGTAAGCATTTGAACAAGGCTGGCTGGAAACGGACAGCGAAGGCCAGTTGGTCAGGTGTTAAGCCGTCATCCTCTGACAAGTCTAACTCCCTGGGCATCTCTTCCTCAGAAAGTTGATTGGAGGAAGCAGGGGAATATGGCTCTTGCAATGGTAAGAATTCCCCTGAAGCCTGGGGCCCTAGAGGGAGATCCAGAGGTAAGGAATGGTCAGATTTGACAGAAGCAGCTCTCTGGCTTTACTGCAAGCTGGTTGCTATTCCTTGCTTTACAGCATCTGATATCAAGGCTTCCATGGTCAAAGGAAATTGGAATGCCTGAGGCTCCCCTGAGAGGTTTCCCGCTGAAGTCAGGGTAAAGCTTGCCTCAATAGATGAAACCCTTTGCCTTGAAGGCTGTTACCAGGGAGATAAGACAGAAAAAGGGTCTGGACGTGAGCCAATCTATGACTCACTATTGCTGGGCAAATTGCAATCAGCCTGCAAATGTTGCTCTCCACCGCCATCTGGGAATAGAGCCTGTGGAGGTCAGCTGTCACAGGCCTCAGGCTGTCCCAATGACTGCCCTGCATTTTGGCAGGAAACGGCCTGACTGGAGGCTTGAGGCTCTCTCCTGCGGTCAGCAGCCTTTAAAGCTGCTAACTTGGCTAACTCTCTCTTGATGGCTTTCTGGCTCCTGGTAGCCTCTTGCGCCGCAGCCTTGGAGGTGCAAGCCAAGGTCTTGGAGCTTTTGAGTAGCTTTGCCACTGCCTTCAGGCTTGTGGGCCTTGATCCCGAGGCCCCCAAAGCATCTCTGCCTTTCCTAGCCCTGCCCGGGCTTTTTCTTGTCAAAGTGGCTTCTCTGCTTAAAGCAGCAGCCGCGGCTTCCATTTTGAATTTTCTGCCACGCAGACATGCTGCAAGGGCTCCACTGTGAAGGAGATGGCGGCAGGCAACAACAGATATTACGCCCAGCAATCGGGCAGGGACTCTATCCTAGGGGCTTTGTCTGGGGGGACAGCAGCTGTCAAATGACAGTCCAAGGCTTACCAGTCCACCGGCCACCCTCTGTAAGCGGCAGAGTCTGCTCCGCTACTGTCCCGGCTGGCTCTGTGAGCAATGCTCAACTGGTTGCCTTGTCAGGATCACTTCCTGGTGATCTGACTGCTGCAGAGTGGCCCTCACCAGGCTTGAGCTAAAACCTCTACACGCTGGATCAACTGGTGGTACAGCTGTCAAATTCAACACGTTGGAGGTATAGCTGTCAAAGAAGTGAAGTGGTATCTAGGAATAGGTTGCCCTAATTAAAAGCATGTCTATCTTTAGCTAGGACTGAGTCAAAAGCTGGGGACCACTGGGGTAGGCGTGTCCTCACAGTTTTGACAGACTCAGTCCTACTGGCTAACAGACAAGGACAATCCATTCCTGGATGCTACCTCCACTGCAATGGAGAATAGAGAGAGATTTTCTAATTAGGCAGCTGTTATAACCTGGCAGTGTCAATTCCCAAAGTCTTTATGAAAATTGGAAAAGCCAGGTGATCTCTACTGTCAGGTCAAAAATTATACATACAGCCAATAATTTCTAGGACAGATAGCAAGTTTTAAAATTATTGTCTGGTGGACCCTAAGAAATGTTTTTGGGCATTATTCAAAAATACTAATAAATCAGTAAAATTATTTTCCTAATCACTCTTATTTTCTGATAAGATACAAAGAAAATTTAATGTCAGCCAAAATGATCAGGTCCACACATGAAGGTCCAATTAAACTGATTTACTGCTACTTGTGCCTATACACAGGAATCTTCTCAACTAAGGGTTAGCACCTAGGAGCTAAATAAGAGCCCATGGAATTCAGGGGCGGTTCACTTGTGGCTACATAGAGATTCTAGGCTGATTCATCTTTTGATTCTGCCTCCAGCTTCTGCCACTCCTTCTTTTACAATTAATACCAGCAGAAAAAAAGAGAAAATAATGGTTATACAATGTTCTGAAAAGAACACTACTTCCTATTTACAATTTGTAAAAGACCAATTGATAAGCCACAAGGCTATTGGAAGAATGCTCTGTGGACAGATGAGACCAAAATAGAACTTAGGGGCTTTGAATGAAAAGTGTTTGGCAAAAGGCAAACATTGCATTCCAACATAAAAACCTTTTCCCATCTGTGAAACATGTTGGAGTTGAATGGCCTGGCAGATTTGCTAAATTAAATAAAAAAGTGGTCAGACTACCTCCTCTTAGCTCCTCTCCAATAATGTCCTGAGTATAGCAGCAGATGGCTTCTTAGACTGGTTTTTGCAAGCTCCCTAATAACCATCCCAATTACAGTCCACTCAATACTGTAGATTCTGTCATTCTATTGCAATACCAGTTAATTACAATTTGATACAAATATTTACAAAGACCAAACATAAATATAAACATGCACACAACATTTAACTTTCAAATAGAAATGATTACTTGGGTCTCTTCCAAACAAGGTAAGAAGGGAAAACATTACAACCTTTAAAAATATATTCTGATGCTCTGAAGGGAAAGGGTGAAAAATGAGGTTGTAAATTAAGGAAAACCACAAAAATCTGATATTATTCCTGATTGCTTGTTACCAGAGTAACTACAGATTTGCCAATTGAGTTAAAAAAGCTGGTGACACCTGAAGAGTGTTTTCTATAAATAGCAAATAAATTGCCAGAAAACAATATGCCCAGGTTGCATGAAGCTTCAACTCTCTTCTATGATGATAGAAGTTGCAAAATTTTAACTTCTATAAACTTCTCTTTTTTCACACAAAAAGTCCAAGCATAATCTATTTGAACTGTTTTTTTGCTATTAGAAATTACTACTGC
The DNA here is from genome assembly GCA_032468215.1 of Stegonotus admiraltiensis. Classification (NCBI taxonomy): domain Eukaryota; kingdom Metazoa; phylum Chordata; class Lepidosauria; order Squamata; family Colubridae; genus Stegonotus; species Stegonotus admiraltiensis. Next base: position 245,401 of record JANHZT010001595.1, on the reverse strand, counting down.
CATTTCTATTATGTCAACTTTAATTCAAAAGAGACATAGGCATTACCCTTTTTGGACTTAGAGCCCTTTCAAAAATAACTTGTCATCTGGAATTATAGTGCTCTTCAGAATAACAAAATATGTGGATTGTTAAAGCACTGTAAACTTTTGAAATAAGTAACTGAATCTTGGTTTTGGCTCTTTTCACAATAGAAATTATCAAAAATACATATTCAATTCTCTGGCAGTATGCTAGCGCAAAAAGCACAGACCCATTTTGTTATCACCATTTTGTTAGTATTTAGTAATTAGTGTAACCAATACATAAATCAGGACCTGTAAATTACTTAGTCCCAACTCTTCCTGAAGGAATCTAGAACTAAAGCATACTGATGTTAGATACAATTTAGCTTTCCTCTGAAGACTAACAGTGAAATAAGACCCACCTCCCTTTCTAACACTTGATAGACTATGAAACCTATCTTAAAATAGTGTTATTACCCTTCCTCATGATGCCACAGTTGATAGAATTGCTGAGACCTCACTTGTGGATGTTTGGTCATAATCTCATCTGATTTATTTCACCTTGGGTCTATGCCAACATGCATTGTTACCTGCAGTCAGGGAGATGGACTGCAATTTTAAAAGTGCTGTCACTGGATTTCTGGGGCATTTGGTAGAACTGCATTGTTCTCCATAGTTCACCACATCCTAATGACACTGCCACTAGTGATCTGTGACTGCATATTCTTTGGCCTAAATCCCACTTATACTATAGCTAATCTGGTCATCCCACTGTCTACTAACTGAGGATACACTATGGTTCCTCAAGTTGAGATTTGGCAAAAACCAGAGGAAATCTTGGGAAAACTAGGAAGATTAATGCAAATTTCCAACAACAGGTGAGAAAGATTTATGTCTGAACTCAGAATGTAGACAGAGTAAGAAAGGAAGAACAAAGAGTATTTTATAGAAAATTATAGCAATCATGGGAACACGCCAAACTTGTTTCAATATAATAAGGAACAATGGAAAGGATTTTATCACATTAAATTGTTAATGTGATCATGTACATAGAAGGACAACATGAAAAACTTATACAAGGTGACTAACCCAGATGAGATTGTATTCAAGAATTTGGTGAACTTGAAGATGAAGTCAGATGGGCTATAAAAGAACTAACATACAGCGAGTCCTTGGCTTATATTTGTTTAGCAACCATTTGTTTAGCAACCATTCAAAGTTATAACAGCGCTGAACAATGACCTATGGCCAAAGTAATAACTGTGGCAGCACCTCTACATTCATGTTACTGCAATCTGGGTGTTTGGCAACCTGTTCTCACTTACAACCAGTTGCCAAACACCCCATAATCCAGTGGGTCTCAACCTTCCTAATGCCGCAACCCTTTAATACAGTTCCTCAAGTTGTGGTGACCCCCCAACCATAAAATTATCCCTAAGACCATTGAAAATGTGTTTTCCGATGGTTTTAGGCAACCCCTGTGAAAGGGTTGTTCGACCCCCAAAGGGGTCCCGACGCAAAGGTTAAGAACCACTGCCATAATCACACAATCACCATTTGCAACTTTCCTTGCTGGCTTCCCAGGAATAAAATCAATGGGGAAGCTGGCAGGAGAGGTCACAAGTCACTCATGAACTGCACCCTCCTTGCCTCCTTCACTCACACTGCACTCTCCTTCCCTGCCTTTCTCTTTAGAGCAGGGGTGTCAAACTGGTGGCCCATGGGACAGATGTGTCATGTGCAGACTACGCCCGCCCCAGCTCCACAAAGGCAAAAATCATCGCGATACGTCACGGGACACAATTGAGTTTGACACCCGTGCTTTAGATTGTCTTCCAGAGACTGCAGGGGTGCTTTTAGTACACTTTGGAGCTCTGTTTGGAAGCTGCTGGCTGTGAGGCTTTCTCATTCCTCTCAGAGCTGCAACAAAACACAAAGCATGTGAGTGTACTAAGGTAGGAGGAGGCCATGGTCCATGTCAGCAAAGGAGGGAAGGAAGGCACAGGGCATAAGAGGGAAGGAAGCCAGTGTATTTGTGCGAGCGAAGGAGACAGGGAGAGAGCAATGCTGTTGAGTTTCCTGGTGTTTGGCATTTCCTGCTTTGCCCCCCATTATGAAGACTTTTTAGGCATTGATACTTCTCCGGATACAGTGCCTTTTGCTGAGTTGTGGAGGCTTCCTACTTGCTTGGCACTTTATTAGGGGCGGCTGCTTCACACTCCATTGTGGAAGTTTCCTGGGCTTTTGGTGCTTCCTGGAGCACACTGCTGGGGTGGTTGAAGCTTTCAGAAGGTGGTGCAGTTTCTTTTGCTGCCCTCTCTGCATTTACACCATTCTGCAGCACTCCCTCAACTCATTCATGGCCTGCTAGGGCCTCTCCCAAAGCCCTGAAGCACCCCACACCTTATCTGGGTTTCTCACCAATTATCAAACCACAATTCTTGTTTAACAATGGCAGCAAGGAGTGTTGGGATTGTAGTCGCTGAGAACTATCTGTATGGGAAAACTCCAGGGCTGATCAAATCTCCATAAAGCTCTTAAAGGAGGCCAGTGTGAAAAATCATGACAGCCCTTTGCAAACCAATGTAAAAAAAGCAACAGGGACCCAAGACTGGAAAATATCTACCTACACCTAACCCATACAAAGCCAGATTTAAAATAACATTTTAATTAAAATAGTCCTAATACCACATGCCAAGAAGAAAATGTTGAAAATCCTAAAAGATTACAACCCTATATGGAGAGAGAAAAATGGCAATTGTATGGGAAATACATCATTTCCATATTTTGTTCTCCCATATTTTCACAATGGGAAAATATGGCAGGACAAAATCATGTAATTTAATATTAGGTGGATGACAGAAAGAGCAAGAAAATATCAAAGAGAACACAACTTCTGTTTTATAGACTACTCCAAAGCTTTTGATTGTGTTGATCATTTGAGACATTAGAAGCATATCAAAGCAATGGGTGTACGTGTGCATGTGTGTTTTTATTATTCACAACTTTATTATACACGAATCAATTAAGAAGCCACAATGAAACCTATAGCTTACATACTTGCAGCAGATACCAGGATGCCATTAAATATATTTAGGGTCTGTGTCATGATATTACTGTCCACTGTTGTTATTTCAATGTAATGTAAAGTTTAATGTAATACCTCTGGATCATGATTATTCTGGCAGTCATATTTTGAAAATCATGCTTCCTCTAGTAGTTATTTTGTGTACATTCGCGAAATATCTCAAAATCTGATATGTCAGTTACCAACAGATAGTTTTTTATCCTTAAATAAGAGCATTGGTGCTTCCTATTAATATACAACTTTAACAGAATCTAATGCTAGCATATTAGAGAGGCAGTTTGGTGTAGGACTTAAGCCACCAGGTGAGAAACCATGAGTTCTCATTCCGTCTTAAGCATGACACCAACTGGGTGACCTTGGGCCAGTCACACACTCTCAGTCTTATGAAGCAGGCAATGTCAAACTGGTTTTGAAATCTTGACAAGAAAATTAAGGGCCTTGTCTAGGCAGTCGTCAGGGGTCATCCCTAACTTGAAAGTGCACACACACATACAAAAATAGCACATAATCCCAACATATAAAACCAGAATGAAACAGGTATCCCTGCGCAGGTCATTGACCAATCAATCAAATATTACCTACTTATTGTAAGCATGTCATCCCAGAATATCTTCTCTCCTAATTTTACATTCTAGTTTCAGTTCATTTGTACATTACCACTTTCTCACAAAAAGTCTCAGGATAACTTAAAAACTAAAAGAGATTCTAATACTACCTGTCAAATTTAGGATAAATAGAAGCACCAAATAAAATGAAAGGATACCTTAATGTATAATTAAGGAAATTAATGCATAATTAAGGAAAACACTAAGATTTCAACACATTGATTGCACAGTTGCTAGATGCTCAAGCAAGAGATTATCCAAGTATGAAAAGGCTGGGAACTTGTCCTTTTAACATTATTTGCAAAACTTACGTAATTAGTCAAGGGCATAGTATAAGGCATACAGTTTTTTATTGCATGTTTAGTGTATTCTTGTATGTGCAGAAAAAGTAGAACAGAAATACTGCAGTAAAAGGGATACAAAACTAACAAGTCTGGACAGGTTGAAGGAAAATAGGAAAATTTCAGTATTAACTTTCTGTAATACAGGTAGTTCTTGACTTACAACTGCAACTGGGCCCAAAATTTCTGTTGTTAAGTGAATTTTATCCTAATTTACAACGGTTCTCGACAGTTGTTAAGTGAATCACTGCAGTTATTAAATTAGTAGAAGGATTGTTAAATGAATCTGGCTTCCCCATTGACTTTGCTTATCAGAAGGTTTTAAAAGGTTATCATATGACACTGGGACATGGCAACTGCCATAAATATGCGTCAGTTACCAAGCATCTGACTTTTGATCACATGACCATGGGAATGCCGCAATGGTCTTAAGTGTGAAAAACAGTCGTCACTTTTTCAGTGCAATTGTAACTTCAAATGGTCACTAAATGAACTGTTTTAAGTCCAGGACTACCTGAATATTGTAGCTAAATAACAACTGTAGGTCAGGCTGTGGCAAAGGAAGAATAAGATAATATAATTTCAAGTACCGTATTTTTCAGAGTATAAGACACACTCCCCCCCCCCAGAGGCTGAAAATTTGGGTGCATCTTATACTCCGAATGTAGCTTTTTCAAAGCTTTTTTTCAGCCCTAACGAAGCGCTAGCGAGTCTTCCGGGCTTTGCCTACTCCCTCCGAATCTCAGCTGTGCTTTAGAAGCTTTTTTTCAGCCTTAACAAGGTGCTAGCAAAGTGAAGCGATCTCCGTGCTTTGCCTGCTCCCTCCATCTCTCAGCTGTGCTTTAACTTTTTTCCAGCCCTAACAAGGTGTTAGCAAGTGAAGCGATCTCCATGCTTTGCCTGCTTTTCTCATTGCTTCTCTCTCCAAAGATCAGTTGTGCTTTAGAAGCTGTTTTTTATCCCCAAGCAGGGGATAAAAAGCGTGCATGCTCAAAACCAGCAAACTAATGTGATGAAGCTGACCAAACTAAGGACGCTAGCCAGATGAATACCTGGTAGGCAGATTTTTCCCCCCCCATTTTCCTCCCCAAAAACTAAACTGCGTCTTATACTGTGGTGCGTCTTATACTCCGAAAAATCCAGTAGATTGTTGAAGAAACTTCCATTTGTTATCCTGCCTTAAAACATACAGAATAAACAGATTTTTCTAATTTATTTATTTATACACATATACACACACACGCACATCACATGAGTTTAGTTCAGGCATTTATTGGTGGTTTTGTTTTGTTTTTAAAGTTTAGTGCAGTGGTAGTCAACCTGGTCCCTACCGCTCACTAGTGGGTATTCCAGCTTTCATGGTGGACAGTAGGTGTTTTGTCCCTACTTTATAAATCACCATTACTGTGGAACTGGTGGGCGGTTAGAAAATTTTACAACTAATGGAGATACAAAAGTGGACAGTAGATATAAAAAGGTTGACTACCCCTGGTTTAGTGTGTCATCATTCAAATGGAATTATGAACAATCTTTCTGCCATATATTTTAATCTACTCTGCAAGATGGATATATTTTGATATTCAAATAACAACGATCCTTTAAAATGCATCACTTACCAGTAACTACTATGCTGCTCATATTAGAGTTCGGGCTATTGAGTACACTGCCTGAAAGAAGTTCGTCAGATCCTCTCTAAGAAAGAAAGAAACAATAAGCAGTTTGCCATCTAAAAATACAAAATTGGTATTAATAATGTCAAAATGACATTAAGTGAAAATCCAAAGCAAGGAAACTATTTAGAGAGTTATCACTTTTTTTGCACTAAACTTTCAGGTGTCCATTTAGAAGATATTAACTTATTTACATCTATTTTTTATTCAGTTACAATAATCTCTTCAGGTGAGACAAAAACAAAAGTTACTTATCCAAATCCCCATGAAAATAGCAGATAAGAGATCTAAATTACAAACATCCCATTTGAAAAATGAGAAGCAACTAAATTATCAGGACAGTATTTCCAAAGTAGTGGAGGCCCTTGAAGCTATAGATATACAGTGTTTTTTAAGTTTGCAAACCCTTTTGAATTTTCAGTATTTCAATATTTTTCAATATTTCTGCATAAATATGTCTTAAAAGGTTATTTGTTCTTCACACTGGTCCTAAAATTAGACAGAGAACCAAATTAAACAAATGAGTCAAGAGAATACTACTTCACCAATTTATTGAGGAAAATGGTGAAAATGAATTTCTTCTGCTATAACCATTTTTTGGTTGTCTTGTTGAAAGACTGAGTTTCTCTTGAGCATAAATTCACAGACAGATACCCTGACACTTTCCTGTAGAACTTGCTAATACAATTCAGAATTCATAGTTCTACCAATGAGGGCAAGCTGTCCTGGTCCAAAGGGAGAAAAGAAGCCCCCAAAGCATGATAATGCTACCATGTTTCACAGATGGGATAAGGTTCTTCTGCTGGAATGCAGTGCTTGCCTTTCGCCAAAAAGAGAACTTTTCATTCAAGCCCAAGAATTCTATTTTGGTTTCATCCGGACACAGAAAATTCTTCCAATAGCTTTCAGGCTTATCCAAGTCGTCTTTTTTTTAAAATTAATTTTATTGAATATACATTTTAAAAGCATTAGACTTGGTGAGACTTGTCTGGTACATACTTTTCTAACACTTTTTCTTTTGTGTATATTACAATATAACATCATGCATATTCCATATA
>JANHZT010001595.1:200517-211486 GCA_032468215.1 Stegonotus admiraltiensis | reverse complement strand
ACGGGGTGAGCTCCTGTTACTTGTCCCAGCTTCTGCCAACTTAGCAGTTTGAAAGTACACAAAAAATGCAAGTAGAAAAATAGAGACTACCTTTGGTGGGAAGGTAACAATGTTCTGTGCGCCTTTGGCATTTACTCATGCTGGTCACATGACCATGGAGACGTCTTCAGACAGCGCTGGCTCTTTGGCTTCAAAACAGAGATGAGCACCACCCCCTAGGGTCGGGAACGACTAGCACATATGCGTGAGGGGAACCTTTACCTTTACCTTTAATCTATGTCTCAATCTGGAAAATTTAATCAAAGTTATCATCCAGTATTTTTTACTTGTTCTTTCAAAGAGAGCTGTTTTCTGAAACAGATTGCTCTCTGTCTCAGAATTTCTTGGACTTCCTTCTGGGATTCTAATCAATTAATTCTTAGGTTGATAAGGAAATGAACAAACGCCGTTTCCCTTCCCAGCCTTGGTCCCCAGCTTATGTTTCATGAAAATTGCTATAATCTACCAGAAAAGGAAAAAGGTTAGAGTAATCTCCTTGGCAAGTGATCCCAAGATATGCCTCAATCAGTTTGCGTGTTGATTAAATTCAGACATGATTTGCCTGTCCATTCACTACTCTGATAAAATAAAATAAAATAAAAGATGTGGATGCTTCAAGATAGGCTGACTAAGTTATTCATTTCATTAAAGCAGCCACATCTTTTTTCAGATCCAAAGAAATATGTCTGTGGCCTTGAATATATGGGTAATTTGAATGAAGCAGATTACAGTGGTGGGATTCAATTTTTTTTACTACCGGTTCTGTGGGCGTGGCTTGATGGGCATGACAGGGGAAGGATACTGTAAAATCTCCATTCCCTTCCCACTCCAGGGGAAGGTTACTGCAAAAATTCCAGTTCCTCCCAATCAGCTGGGACTCAGGAGGCAGAGAATAGATGGGGGTGGGGCCAGTCAGAGGTGGTATTTACCGGTTCTCTGAACTATTCAACCTTTCCACTACCAGTTCTCCAGAACTGGTCAGAACTTGCTAAATACCACCTCTGAAGCAGAACTGAAATAACAAACTTTATTTTACTTATTAATTACACAGAGTTATACTTTCCCAAGATCCCTACATAAAGAAAGACTGTACCAATACCCAAAATTTCCTCATGTTATACAATACTGTATATTGGGGGTTTTATTCTTTGTTTTTAATATAAAGAGAATTTCATCTCGGAAAATATTACAAATGTAATGCTCACCATTGTGGTTTGAAATGTACACTCCACTGTATTACCTCAGAATTTTATCACATCATTTTACTATTTGCACAGAACAGTTCTGATAAGCAAAAGAAAAAAGAAAAAAAAACGTTATCAAAGGAACATGCTTACTATTTTAAAAAAAAAGAATAAGCCTTTTGGTCATCCAATCTGTTAACAGCAGATAGGCTCCAATTTACACACAAGTTCCTTAGCTTATTCCATTCTGTGGATCAATTTCAGTTATGGATTTCAATGCAGCTTGCAAAGTACACCCACCTTTATGGACCATTACAAGGTATTAATGAACTACTAAACTACAAAGGCCTGAAGCTATTTCAAAGGCTATTTTTCTTGCCCAGATGGGTTCTTCTTCCTCTCTTTTCTCTATGTTTTTGGAACCTACCATAATTCTTAATTTAATGGCATGCTTATGATAAGGCTGGGATTTGCTAGTGTTAACCAGATAATGTCATTAATGCATCTGAAACAATTTACTGGGATGGCCAACGAATGGGAGTATTTTGTTAGAGATTATGACAAAGAGATAGGAGGCTGTGGACCAGATTTTGCAATGTGTTTTCAGATGGTAGTTTGAGGAATTGTGGAATGAGGCAACCTACAAGTTATCTCACAACTCAGTTCGCCAACAGATCATGAATTTAAAAGTTGATCGTATACATACTCGATGGAAACATAAGTCCACTGAAACCAGTGAAGTTTCATTGCAAGTGTGTGTGCTTAGAACTGGAACATTCAGTTTACCACTCATCTTCTAAGTATAACCGTCATCCGGTTAAAGATCTTTAATCAATTATCCCTCATGCTTTTAACTAATTAATTAAATGATTAATTTACAGGTGCAAATTATTACTTCTTCCAGCTAGTACCCTAATGAACATTTTGTATTAATTATCTGTGTCGAGCCTTACACTTAAATTACTTAACGTGGAATTATAGAATTGAAAGCCACAGGAAGATCATCCATGCAGGCAGGGGGCCATCCAACACCCCCAGTGAGATTTCTGGAGATGAGTCTTCACTGTTAAGACAAAGGGCTGTCATAAGTAAAGATTAAGAAGGATTGGAGTCTACTTCCCCCATAAAAACTGCAACACTGGCATGTTTCAAGCTGTGAAGAGTCAGTTTGTATAATCAATATACAGTATCTAATAGCTGATTGAGATTGGGATTTAGAATTGAACACTTGTTCTATTCTGACATGTAAAAAGTTTCTCTTTTAGAACATTAAAAAAAAAACTAGAACTCAGTACTGCAGTGAATAGAAGGCCAATTATATCTTTTTTCCTTCCTCTTGTTTTTCTGTCCACCATCCCAATACAAAATTGAATCTTGTCTAGTTGTTTAATTTAGTTCTTTTGGGGCAGTTTAGGGTTTTCTTGATGTAATTTTATTTTCCTCTAAGGATTTAGAGGAGAAATAACCTGCTTTTCCCCAAGCGCTTTCTTAATCTCTTCTTGTACATGGAAGATACCATTTGGAATAAAAAGAATTGTTTTTAAGGGAATGAGATCTCTGATGATGTTCAGGATAAGGGTAAACATTATCTGTCATTCTAAGGAATACCTTCCTACAGCATGTACTTCTCTCATGTGGACATGCCTCCTGTTTGGAAAGAAAAAAATATAATCCCAGGCAAAGAGGCAGAGATAAATACACAATGGTAAATCCCAACCTGTAGTCCTGATCATTCTGCTGTATTTCTATTGAGAGCAAGTGAAGGTGTAACCAGTAGAAGAGATTATTTGCAGCTCAGGGTTGAACTGTGGAGTCCTTGGTGCTCTCGGAGCTTGATGGTTTTCTTGCAGCCATTTCATGACCAAAATACGTAACTGCTTCCTTACTAGCACTGATGATATTACATAGCTTGGTTCAGGGGTGAAATGCTCCTAGTTCGGACTGGATCACCCGATCCTGTAGCGATGGCGGCGGGTGGTTCGGAGAACCAGTAGCAAAAATCCCTGCGCCCCCCTCCCCCACCATGCCCAGCTGAGCGGCACGATCGTCAGAGGCTTTTTAAAAAACTTTTGAAAGCATTTTTTCTGCAACCTCTTCCAAAGAAAAAATGTTTTAAAAGTAAAAAAAAAAGCCTCTGATGATCACACGGCTCAGCTGGGATCATCAGAGGCTTTTCAAAGCATTTTTTTTCTGCAACCTCTTGGCCGAAGAGGTGGTTAAAAAAATGCTTTGAAAAATCTCTGGCAACCCCCAGCTGGGTTCCTTGATGGCAGAGAAGTATTTTTTAAAATGCCTCTCTGATGATCCCAGCTTAGTTGCCTGATTGGCAGAGGCTTTTGAAAGCATTAGAAAAAATGCTTTGAAAAGTTTTTTTTAAAAAAAAGCTGGCCACGCCCACCCAGTCACATTAAACCCCCTCCCCCCAAAGCCATGCCCACAGAACCAGTAGCAACAAATTTTACATTTCACCCCTGGCTTGGTTATAAAACATCTGCAAGAAAACAACCAAGCTCAGAGAGCATAAAGGTGTAACCATATATACTTCAGCAGTTCCAGCAGGATAATATGATTGGAAAACAAAACAAGTTCCAATAGTGAAAGAATATAAGAGAATTTTTGTTTTGAGAGTGAGTAGTTTGTGGACAGAAGTAAATATTATTCTGATAATTAATGTGTTCAATGTTCTCCAAAGAGAGGCACTGCAACTCATTAGACCAGATGTTTCAAAGAATCAAGAGGTGCTAACCTAGTACTATATATACCCAATTGTCTCTGACTTGATTTCTCTGTTTCAGGGGTCCCCTATACCTGGGCCACTACTGGGTCTTGAGCTGTTTCAAACTGGGCCACGGAAGTGGCGGGCAAGCACACGCATCCACACTTGCATGAGTAACAGGCAAGCATGTGAGTGCACACTTCATTTGTGCAAGCAGAGGGCGTACATGCCTGTTACTTACGCAAATGGAGCTGCACATGTTTGCTGTCTGCTTACGTGGAACCATCCCCTTCCCCCCACCCCCCATGCTGGTCCACACTGACTTTGCCTTCTGTCTTTTTGGGCCAGTGTTCCAATTCATATAAATACAAAAACCAAAAAGGGGTACAAAAAGTTAAAAATAGAGATAAATGTTTCATAGCCTGTGGAAAGGACCACAGAGAGAACCTCTCCCACCTATCTGAAAGATAAGCCTCCAAAAGCTGTGCCACTTCAGTTATGTCCCTTCTGCAGATCTGAAGTTTGTAATAGGAGATAAAGTAATCTCAGAACTGTTTTCATAGAAAAAGCTATTGCATTCCCATATAAATGTCAGAATAAAATACATTTTATTATCCGCTACTTGAAGTGTTCACGTTTTTAAATGCTGAATATCTGAGAAAGGTTGAAAAATTGATATGCAAAGGAAGTTGCGAAATGTAAAAGTAGCCTGGAACAGTAATGGGAAATTCATGAAATAGATTTGCCTCAATGATATATGAGTTCTGTTCATTCACTCATTCATTCATTCTTTCTAAAATGTACATCCCACTCACATTCACCGTGTGAATATATTCTGCAAATGCAGAATATTAAGATGGATGATTCCTCAAGCACCATAAATTTTCCTAAAATTTTGTATGTCTGTTCAAGGGGTTCAGCTGCAACTCTAACTTTGCAAGAGACATTTGATATTAAATAAACCCCCTGGGCTGGATGGGATCCTCACTCAGTGGCACGGACAGTATAAAGAAATCCTGGTTCTGTATTGTTAGTGATATCTCGTGAGTCTTTTGAAAAGAGGGCCTTGCCCTTATCATATCCTGAAGTTTATATGATGATTATATTGAAAATGAGAAAGGTGTTGTGGCCCACCAGCTGCCAGCTCTGCTGGCAGCAGATTCAGACAGTGAGGAGGTTGGGGAGGAACATGGGCCAGTCATGGAGTATGGGAAAGGCTCTGATGAGTGCTCTGTGTCAGAGGCAGAGATGGCGCCAGGACCGCATGACTGTTATCAACTGTCTTTGGAGTCAGACATCATTGAGGCAGATGAACAGCTGAAGCCTGTTCCCAGTGTGCACATGTGCAGAGTTGCCAGACGAAGGGAACAGCTAAGGAACAAGGGTCAACTTGGGAGTAAGGCCACATGTGGACAATGAATGGCCCCTCCCATAAGAAATAAAAGAGAAGCGAAAGGAGACAATTAGTTCGCTTAATTGGTTCATGACTCTCCGAGACTCCTTGCCAAGTTTTGAAGATATCGGTCTGGCAGCTGTCCAAGTCAGATAAGGTCTGTGACTATAAATTTACCCTTGAAAGACTTCGCTGAATGTGAATGAGAGAAATTCACAGTAACTTAATAAAAAGGGATTTTTGTCAGGATAAGGAGTCTGCTTCATGGTTTGGGAGCACCTAGGTCAGAACAAAAGGGTCCCATGAAATCCAACAATTAAGCTGTTGTCCAATATCCTTATTAACTGAAGATGCTAAGATTTTGACAGTTACTTTGACATGAAGATCGTAAATGGTGATCACATGACTGTGGGATGCTGCAACTGCACAGAATTCACTTAACAACGGCAACTACTCTTGTAAGTTGGCACAGTCTTGCGGGTGTCACACTTTATGAGTGCATCACCTCGCAACAGAGTTGCTGGTCCCAATTATCATTGTTAAGTGAGGACTACCTGTATTAACAAACTTTAAAAAAAGCATAGAATCTGTAATGGAATAATAAGCCCAACAATTTCACCCTTAGCTTTCAAATGCCTACCAAGTTCATGACAATTGCAGTAAAAAAAAAAAGTAAGTATATGCAGACATGGTCCACTCAGACTCAATGAACAGATGAAAGATACAGCAAGAATTATTCAGTGAAGGCTGGAATATACCATGCTTGATGTATTTACAAATGGCTGGAAGGATATAATCTATTTTAAGAATGAAGGGGGGACATTAAGAAAAATGACAGAATTTGAAATGTGTAAACAAAACCAGTGCCATCTGTTAGGGTGCATAAACAAAATCTTAGTTATAACACAGAGATAGAACCAATTAAAAAAACTATGATTAAAATGGATACTGAATTTTAAAGAAAGGGTCACAACAAAACAATGGAAAGAATTATGGACCAAATCTATAAAAATTTATTCCAAGCTACAATTTAAAATATTTTTTTTAAAAAAAATGATTTATATGCCGCCCTTCTCCAGAGACTCAGGGCGGCTTACAATGCATTAAGCAATACGCATTAATAAAATTGATACAAAATGGTAGACATCTTCATCAATAATCTCCTAGATAGATAATAAATGTTGGAAATGCCATAACACAGAAGGGACATTTTACAATGTCTAGTGGGCATATAAAAAAAAAAACTTCAAGGATACTGGAAAGACATACAAAATAGAATGCGGAAAATTTTGGATATTAAATTTGAAATAAAATCACATTTTTAAAAACCAGGTATAATCCCAGATTATATCAATCAGAAATGTCATCATTTGCTGAGATACATGCTCACAACCACAAAAATATTTTTTCTCCTTAGATGAAAGATACAATTCTGATGATATCTGATTGGAAACTTAAAGTTGGATTATATGCAGTGGTGGCAAAATTAACATATTAATTTAATAAAAGCGCAAGAAATGGGAGTTATATATGAAATAGCTTTTTAAAAGTTTTGTTGTTTATATAAATAACATAAATAACAATAAGTAACAATATAAGGGAGACTTTAGTATTACATATTAAGCTTAAGACAAAATCTTCATTATATAAAAATTATTTATTTTGCAGTTGTTTATAATACATTCAGCTTTAGATGTAAATTTTAAGCAACCTTATGCTTATCAACATTAACATTTAGAAATCTTAGTTAATATTGACTCAAACTTTCTTTTATTTCTTTATTTTTTTAAAGATTTAGATTATCTAAACATCAGAGCATTAATAATCTCTGGTCAACACTACATAAATACTACTGTACCCAAATAATACAATCTATTTATTTATATTTTATAATAATATAATAATAATATACGGTAAAAAGGAAAACAAAACAAACAGTAAGTTTTTGGGAAAAGCAATGGAAAGCAATTGATTTTAATCCCATTTTGTTTTATGGATTTATGATTTATTAAACTAATCTCTCTACTCATGCAATTTCCAATGGAATAATTTCCCTTATAATTAAGATGCTACGTGGAGCTCATCAAGGATGTTCCTTATCTTCTGTAATATCAAATGTGTTGTTGAAACTTTTCACCAACTTAATAAGTCATCCAATGACACTCAAGGTATTTGGGAAGTAAGAATTGAACATCCATTGTTAGAGGCAGGTGTGGGTCCTTTTAATGATAGCCAAAGGCCCTTATATGTGGAAATGGTCTAAAATATCAAGTCCAATAACATTTTGAATATAAATGCATTTAGAATAACTCTAATATTTTACTGGTTGATAATCTGGTATTTGTGGAGAAAACATTGGCTTTTATTTGTTTAGATACTATGAAATAGTTATGGTTAATTATATTTAGAAGTATATCTTAATTGGTTGATAACAGTATCTCAAGCTGCAAAGATAAATGGGGATACAAAAAAATCTTTTATATCTGGAGAAGAACTACTGTAAACATAATAGACCACTACATATACCTTGGCCAATGGATCTCAATGGAAGGTGATACAATAAATTGAACGGCATGTTAAAACATACAACATCATCAAGAGAATAAAGGAATTGAAATGGAAATGGGCTGGTCACATAGCAAGAAGAACCAATTGCAGGTGGATCAAGGCAGTCATAGAATGGATCCCACGTGATAAAAAGTGTCCATGAAAGAGACCTAAAACAAGATGGATCGATGACATCAGCAAGTATTGCAAGTCCAATTGGCAAAAGAAAACTTGGGACCGTATTGGTTGGAAACATGTGGAAGAGGCCTTCATCCTATAGTGGATAGACAATGGCTAAAACGATGATGAAACAGCATTGTCAAGGCCAGGGGTGTCAAACTTAAAGCCCGCAGACTGGGTGCATCACATGCTGGTCACACCCACCCCCAGCTTAGCAAAGAGGGAAAAAGTCACAATACGTCATGTGATGACATGACGATGTGAGTTTGACACCCCTGGTCTAGGCCATTAACATAAAGGGACATGCAAATATTCCAAAACAAATATTTTTACATGTTTACAAAAGATAATCAGAAGTGAAACAATGAGAGTGCAAGTAACAGAACAATTCCACTTCTTGAAAAACTTACTTAATTCTAGTAGCTTGAAGTACGTGACGGCCAAGTTATTTAAAATTCCTAAAAGTATAAGAACCATTCATCCAGTATGTACCATAACCAGAAAGAAACAATTACACATTTTAAAAAAGAGCCAAACAACTAAAAATACTCTTTAATCAAATATAAACTTAAATTTGAAAAGCCTCCAAGGATCTCTGAAGAGAGAATGCAGTACTGAACATGAGGACACATATTTCCCTAAGGAGTAAAGCATAGAAACATGCAGAATCATCCCTTGTATTCACAGTAATATTAAATTACAACAGAAGTCTTATAGAAATAGGAATGACAATACACGAACTGTATATGGCCATTGAAATTGCACTGGAAGCTGAGCTGGAAAGTGTCTGCACATATTTTAAAAAGGTTAGGTAGTCAACCAACATATAATATCCTGGACATAAAGTCATCTCAAAGTCTCTTTCTGTGATCTTTCAGAATTTCTGGAGAATAAGTTTAGTGTCAGAAGAGTGGGAAAAGACAAATATCATACCTGTCTCCAAAAAGTGGAAAAAAGAGGACCTGCATAATAATAGACTGATCTGCTTAATGTCAATACCATGCAACCTTCTGGTACAAATTTAAAAGGCAGTTTGTGATCACTTGGAAAATTGCCTGGCAGGAGGTAGAATAGGTTTATTAAGAATAAATCATGCAAATTCTACCGATCTCCTTTTTTTGGTAACATAGAATAGAATAACAGAGTTGGAAGGGACCTTGGAGGTCTTCTAGTCCAACCCCCTGCTTAGGCAGGAAACCTTATACCATTTCAGACAAATGGTTGTCCAAACTCTTCTTAAAAATTTCCAAGGTTGGAGAGCATTCACAACTTCTGGAGGCAAGTTGTTTCACTGATTAATTGTTCTAACTGTGAAGAAATTTCTTCTTAGTTCTAGGTTGCTTCTCTCCTTGATTAGTTTCCATCCATTGATTCTTGTCCTGCCTTACATTGTCCTGCCACATTATTAACGTGTGATAAGTTTAGCTGACCACAGGAATGAGGTGGACATTGTGCACTTTCACTTCAGCAGAGCATTCAATAATGCCTTCTACAAGACAAGGCAGGCAAATGGCAAAAGTGTGGGTTGTACTATACAGGTAGTCCTTGGGTTATGAGCACTCCTTCAGCAACAATTCCAAGTTACCACAGTGCTAAACAAGGGGGAGTTACAACGATCCTCAAAGCTGTGGCCCTCTCAATGTCCCCATTGCCACATGATTTCAATTCAGGCACTTGGTGACTGGCTCGCAATTTTAATGGTTGCAGTGTCCCACAGTCCTGTGAACACCATCGGTGACCTTCCATGCTGGCTTCCCACAAGCAAAGTCAATGGAGAAACCTGCAGGAGATTTCAAATCAATCCCACCACTTCTTCCCCTGCTTGTCTGCCTCTTCCCACCAGTCCAATCCCACCTCACCATTCCTCATTAATGTCCCATACAGTTCTACAGTTCTTGCTTAACAACAGCAACAGGTACTGCCAAGTGATGCAGTCATGCAATGTCATGCTTTACAACCACATTGCAACAAAATGTTCCAATTGGCATCATAACTCAAGGACCACCTGTACTATCATTAGATTGATACAGAACAGAATAACTGTTGAACAAAATGGTTGAACAATCATACCATGAATTAATGTATGCCGATGACTCTACATCAAGGTGAAAAAATGAAGTAGAGAACCACAGGGCTTTTTTTCTAGACCACGTGCTGTTCCACACTTTATAAATGACTTAGATGAGAGCAGACAGAAGATATGAGTGTCAGACTTGCAGATGACACAAAGATGGGGGTGGGTGGGAGGAAACAAATACATTATCAAGATTCAGGAGATCTTGACAAGCTGGAAAGATGAATTTCAGTAGGAATAAATGCACAGTCTCATATTTGGATAAAGCCTGATAATAGGATGAGGGAATCACACCAGACAGCTGTACATGAAAAAGGAATATGCGTGTCTTAGTGGATCGCAAGCTGAACATGAGCCAACAGTGGAATACAGCTGCCAAAAATAAAAAGCAAATAAAGACCTAAGCTTGTTTCAACAATGGTAGCCATCATTTCCTTTATTCTGCACTGGTCAAATCACACCTAGAATATTGTTTCCTATTCTGGGCACTGCATTTAGGAAAGGCATTAGCCAATGGGAGTATGTCCAGAGAAGTACCAAATGCTAAGAGTCTGAAAGGAAACATTTGCAAGAAAACATAGAAGGTGTTATGTTTATTTAACTTGGAGAAGGTTTCAGGGATGCATAATAGCTGTCTTCAAGAATTTAAAGGTCTGATCCCTAGAAGTTGTGGCAGAATAATTCAGAAAATAGAATAGAATAGAATTCTTTATTGGCCAAGTGTGATTGGACACACAGGGAATTTGTCTTGGTATATAGGCTCTCAGTGTACATAAAAGAAAAGATACATTTGTCAAGAATCATAAGGTACAACACTTAATGATAGTCATAGGGTA
>JANHZT010001595.1:142839-156859 GCA_032468215.1 Stegonotus admiraltiensis | reverse complement strand
CTCAATGGTGCTGTGATAGTAGGACAGAAGTAGATGCTGAGATAGATTTATCTTCCTGAGCATTCTCAGGAAGTACACCGCCTCTTCTGTGCCTTCTTCACAAGCATGTTAGCATTCATAGTCCATGAGAGGTCCTTCAACCTCTCGAAGGACCTCACATCATTATCAATGTTGTTATTACTCTTCACATAGTTATAATTGAATTTGGTACTTTTAGTTAATGGATTGTTCACAAGGATCTAGGCTGGTTAAAGATAAAAGTGTTGTCTTAAATAACACAAAATTATAAATTGAGATTCTTTCAATTTCTATTGTATACTTTTCCAGATCTTTTGGTAAGGAACCAATGGCACCAACCACTAATTCTTTCTTTTTTCATATTCTCTCAATCTCTGTTTGAAGGTATTGATATTTCCTTTTCCTTTGCTATTTGCAGGTGTTTGAATTTTGGATTTTCTCCAGTTCTTTCTCTTCTATTATACTGTTTCCAAGTACTGCAATGTCTACTATCCAGATTATTATTATTATTATCTATTCACAACAATGTGAAGTCACAGCTGCCAGTTCTTTATTGGTGTCGGCCTTCGTGCGTATCCAGTTCTTCCCCAAAACCTAGGATATTATAATGTATTGCTGTAGTTTATGTGTGGATCTAAGCAGTGTGGTCTTTTGTAATTCTCAGATGGAAATTTTGTACTGTAAATGTGCAGATTTTCTAAGTACCATCCAAGATATTTTGGTGTAACACCCAGTGTTCTGATAATTATTATTTTTTGAAGAATACTCAGCAAATGCTAGTAATTTAGAGCAAATTCAAGTTTTATCCCAAAGCTTTAAAATTGTCCAAATATCACCATAATCTTCACATGGTTCTGAGCAAACTAAATGTTGTAAGGTAATAATTATTTTTAAATTGTTTTGTCAATTTTATTGCTAGGGCTTTTAGTGCTCCTAATAATTACATAATTGTTAACAATCTCTGTATTTCATTTGTTAAATCCCAATATTTTGCAATCTTCCCCAGTTCCTTTTGAGCTACTCTGCAACATATATAGATGCACTGCCATGTCTGTAAGTAAAACTTGCTTTTCTTCAATAAGTGTGGTATTGTAGAAGTCAGTCCTTACGGATTTAGAAATCGTATAATATGTACATTCTGAAACACCTTTTTAACATTATGATCACACCAATCAAATCCATACATAAATTCTACTGTATCATTTCCGCCTTATCATGTCTTATTGCCTGGTAATTTTGCTATAGCTGCTTATTAGATGTTTAGC
The DNA here is from genome assembly GCA_032468215.1 of Stegonotus admiraltiensis. Lineage (NCBI taxonomy): Eukaryota > Metazoa > Chordata > Lepidosauria > Squamata > Colubridae > Stegonotus > Stegonotus admiraltiensis. The sequence continues at coordinate 155,576 of JANHZT010001595.1, read as the reverse complement.
TGTCATTACTTTCTCTTTGCATTTGCTATTGTTTTCAGGTTTTTAAATTTTATTTTAATCACATTTGTTTCTGCTTTTTCCCTCTTGTGCTTTTAATAGTAATCCTTCCATTTCTTTCTTGATTGGTTCAATCTGAAGCCATTCCCAAGTTCTATTACGATTCACCTTGCCTTCATTTCCCCCCCAGATATTGACCATGTAGAGATTAATCTTCTCAATTTTCATTCACTGCTGATAACTGTTCAGTTTCGTATGCCACCCTCGATTTTGTCACACTCAAACTGTTCTCCTTACAGACATTTATTAACATCATCTCTTTCCTTGCTTTTAGGTAATCATTTAGTCCTCCAATTTCATCCTCCACTGTCTGCTTTCCTTGCAACAAAGTATGTCCACAAACCGTCCATGGTAAATATAAATGTTCCCTGCCATTTTATGGGGTGTACTGCATGATGTGTTTTCATACATTTTTTTTTACTCTTGCAATCTAAAGCATCTAGTTCAGCTTGTGCCCAGTCAACAATACCTGCTGTGTAGCATATTACTGGGATAGCCCAAGTATTAGCTGAGGTGGTGCAGTGGTTAGAGTGCAGTACTGCAGCGACTTCAGCTGACTGTTAGTTCAGCAGATCAGCAGATCGAATCTGACCGGCTCAAGGTTGACTCAGCCTTCCATCCTTCCGAGGTAGGTAAAATGAAGACCCAGATTGTTGGGGGCAATATGCTAATGCTAAAAAACGCAATATGCTATATGCTAACTTTGTAAACCCGCTTAGAGAGGGCTGTAAAACACTATGAAGCAGTATAGAAGTCTAACTAATAAATAAATTAATTAATTAATGGCTTTGATTGTATTACTGCCAGTCATCTTCAATTTTAAAACTTTTACAGATTTGCAGTTGGTTTGCTTTTTTCACTTAGGCACGCAATATAGAGTTTGCTTCTAGAATTCCCCAGTACTTTGCTCCATTGTTAACGTCTGGATTTTAGTGTAGTTGAATTCCACCTAAGTATTCACTTTTTTCATTTTTATTGCCAGCGCTACACACTTATCTAATCCAAATTCCATTTTAATGCATCACTAAAGATTTGAATTATATCAAAAAAGCAATTGTATTTTTCTAGATGATTCTGCCTATAATTTCAAATTACCCATGTAGAACAAAAATGAAACTTTTGTCCATTGTTTGGATAATTCATTGCCAAATGACATTTTATTCAAAATTATCATCCATGGAATCAGAACCACATTAAAAAAAAATAGTGGTCAGAGTAAAAAGTCTCCTTGAAAAAATTATTCTTTTCATTCTGATTTTTCCAGGCTCTTATGTGTTTGCAGGCAGTGTTGTTTTTCATCTTTTTCTGTTACAATTTTCTATTAATTCTCCAAATTTCCAAACATTTTTAATTCAATTATGTGGTCAATCCAAATTATATAGATGTTTTCTAATTTATTTTCAAAACTGATCTTGGGTTTGGTGAATTAGTTTCAAGTGATAACCTGGTTCTATTGTTGTTACATTTATCAGGCTGTATATAAGCTGATTAGTCTGCTTTGTTGTTTTTACTATAATTGATTGAGCAATCATACATACATCATGCAAAATATCATTTACATATTTCTCTGCGTAATTTCCAAGGAGGTAATCTTTGTCATGCAATTTCTTTAATGCAATCTAACCCCCTTTCAATAACTTTTTGGTATTCAGACAATTGTAGTTCTACTTCATTATTTTGAATTAACTGTTCAGTATGTTCCCTGGCAGCACCCAAATAGATGTTTATGTTAACTTGTTCCAAATGGTTGTTTATGTTAACTTGTTCTTCTACTGCTTTTGTAGCACATTTTCTTTTTTAGTTTCAAATCTGTTTTCATTATTTTTTAACTGTTGTTGCAATTCATTCAATGCCTGCTGAGACTTTTTCTGTACATGAAACATCTGTGGTCTATAAATTGCTGTTCGGTGATATTTGGTTCCATAAATTTTATTTTCTAAATTTCATGCATTAAGAAATATGACTTATAATAGCATTTCATGATTTCTTGATTTTCACTGAGAGTCCACATTTTTGCTTCCAATAGCTTTGTCGTTCCTTGTCCTGGTGCCTAGCAAAGAAAATCAAATGGTATAGCTCACATGTCACTTGATATTCCAAAATTATAGCATTAAAGGTAGCTCTTGTTGACTTGGTGACAGCTGATTGGGTATGGAAACTTCCTTTCTGGGTTTCAGCATACAGAATGGGTAATTGAGATGTTCTTGGTTCAATTCTCAGCACCTGTTTGAGAGACCCTGCTTAAATATATATGATCTTCCAATATCGTTTAGCTTCATTGAGGCCTTAAGCAGCGGTAAAATGCACTTACCTTCGCTACCGGTTCAGAAACATGAGCGCTCGTGCGAGCATAACAAGCATGTGCCTCTTCTGCACATGCACAGAGGGCCAAAAACAGGACGTAATGACATCCCGGTGGGTGGACAGAGCCTCCCGCCACTGGCCCTACCGGTTCGCGTGAGCTGGATAGATCAGGCTGGATTTCACCTCTGCCTTAAGCCTGCACCACAACAACATGCCATCCATTATTGGTGGTATAGACAGATTAGGAGTAGATAAACATTTATGTAACACTGTTATCATTGTTATCATAATTATTCTCCAAAGCATCTGAGGGCAGGACAAGAAGCAATGGGTTGAAGCTAGTTAGAGAGATCCAACCTAGAACTAAGGAGAAATTTTCTGACAGTGAAAACAAACTATCAATGGAACCGCTTCCCTCCTGGAGTTGTGGGTGCTCCACAACTGGAAGTTTTCAAGAATAGATTGGAGGACAGCAATTTGTCTGAGATGGTATAAGATCTCCTGCCTTGAAAGGGTTGGACTAGAAGACCTCCAAGGTCCCTTCGAGCCCTATGATTCTATGAATGAGGGCCAGCAGTTATGTGGTGAGGTTGGGGGAACTATAACCCCAGTAAAAAGTTCTCCTTAAAATTATGTGAATGCACATAATTTTCAAAAATTTCATTCAGAATTCAAGGCAGCAAACATAGAACTCCTGCCTCCTATTTTCTCTACAACAACTGCCTAATGAAGTAGGTTGAATGGCAACAGAAAGTGAGTGGCCCAAAGTCATCCAGAGGGCTTCAGTGACTAAAAGTGGGCTAGAATCTGCCTCTTGTTACATCTACCTCTTAACTGCTTACATCATCTCTAATGGAGAAGTCTATGTAGGGCTTAAAATGTTGTCCTTTGGCACGGAAAGAGAAATTCTTCGTCTCCTAATACTCCCTTTACAAAAAACATGGCCATTTCCTACCCAGGAGCCTACTTCCAGGCAAATAAAACATCTACCATCTATCATTTTGGCATTTTTCATAGTGGCACTTTTCATTCCCCTGCCCCATTTTTAAAAATTAGCATGCCTTCAGACTTCACAGGCAGGATTTGGGGGACACAATAATGATGTAAAGCAAACTCCAATAATGGTGGAGTATTTCAATTTTATAGACTACCAAGATCCCGACTGGAAATTAAAGCATACATCTTTATTTTATGACTTTATGCTCCTGACTGGTGTAATTTGAAGTACTGGCAGAAGCCATAAACAGTATTTCACACCAACATTTGCTCTATTCTATGGGCTGAAATACTGTCATGCAATGAAACTTTCCAGTAGGGCATTCCTGAAAATAAACATCATGGACTGGTTGAATTGGGGAAGCAACTAAGCTGGCAAAGTTTTTCGTGGCTCTAAAATGATTCCTTATAAAAGAGGAGAGCCACTAAAGAGTTCACCCTGTCTTTTTAATGCTAGTCCTGATTCACTCTGAGTTTATTTCACCTTGAGATATTTATAGAGGCAATTTGGGTTAAACTGACCTGCACTGCAACTAGAGTAATGCAGTGTAAGGAATGGCATTTATATCCTGTTGAATTAGTCACAACAAATGTCAAGACAGGTCAGGAAATATAATGCTGTAATAACTGCTTTGTTTTCCTCTTTTTTCCCCGCTAGTCTTATAACTACCCACTAACAGGATCTCTCACTGCCATGAATGGAAGGAGGTTCTTAGGTTAATTACATGGATCATTTGGCGCCTTAGGAGATGGGCAAAGAGGTGCCTCCAAGGAAATAGCAATAGCACTTAAACCAGGGGTAAAATGCACCTACCGGATTGGAAATGTGAGCGTGCGCGCCTCTTCTGCGCATGTGCAGAGGGTAAAAAATGGGACGTGATTATGTCCCGGCACGTGACACGAGCCAGATATCCGGCCGGATTTCACTGCTGACTTAAAACTTATATATCGCTTCACAGTGCTTTACAGCCCTCTCTAAGCAGTTTACAGAGTCAGCATATTGCCCCCAACAATTTGGGGATGGAAGGATAACTTAACCTTGAGCCTGGTGAGATTCAATCTGCCACATTTCAGGCAGCCGGCAGTCAGCAGGTTGCAGTACTCCACTCTAACCATAGCACCAAAGTGATCAGATAATGGACACTGTAGACTGCAGTTGCAAAGTGGTGAATTAAGAGGCTCAGAGGAGGTCCTCCTTAGTTTTTCAGGCAGTAAAGGCAATGGAGTGTGTGTGTGGGGGGAAGAATTGTGCTTTCAGACTTGCAAGTCTCAGCAGGAACATGTGCAGGAGGAGTCAGATGTTGAGAAATCAAATCTTGGCCAGGTATCAAGCCCCTGCAGTTTCTAAGAGTTGAGAAAAAGTGATCTGCTCAGCTGCTCAAGAAGGAAAGATGCCAAAGACTGGAACTGATTCATACCTGCATCTGAGCTGTTTAAGAAGAACCACCGCCAATGACCTTTCTATTGGAAACCGCTTGGCAGATCTGGGTTCCTTATTTCCTGCTCTGCTTCTTGATCCTCATGTTTTCAGATAAGATCAGCTGACTAAGTTCTTTGGATTATTTGATTCTTGGATTATTGTGGCTGTGTTTGCAATGTGTCTTATTTCTCTGAACTTGTGCTCTGTTTATATCCTACAGATTGACTGAACACTAAACCCTGTGTGCCATGTCTGGCTATCAAGCAAGGCACACTCCCTATATTCTTCCAGAGGGTTTGCGCATCTACACAGCATAGCCAAATCTCTGTCTGCCTTAATAATTGACTGCAATATTACTTGGCAATAAACCACTTGTAAACTGAGCCAGTTGCCTGCTCAGCCTTAAAGCAGGACATAAAGCTTGCTGGAGCTTAATGGAATTTGGGAGTGGGCCATTATTCCTGCTGGGGCAGGAAGGCTCTCTCCTCTAGCCTGATTCCTGAATTTCAGCCTTCCTGCCAGTTTTAGAAGGAAGATTTTGGCTTGACAGCTTTGCAGTTCCTATTTACCTGCTCAGGTAAGCAAGCAGAATTAACAACAAGATTTGGGCAGTTCCTTCCCCTTGCCTGTTCAAAGCACCAGATTGCTTTCTTATTCCTATGTATGGAGAAGAGGGCGATGTCATTATTATCATCATCAGTAATTTAGAGCATTTCCTGTCTTCATCATTTATGAGTTTGCAAATATGAAGATAATTGTGAGTCATTTCCAAACAGCTTCTAGGGAGCAGAAGTGGTACTGGTGTGGAAATGCCCATTATCGTGCTTAAAAATTAATAAAAAGCAAGCTCAGCTTTATTATTGTATGCAACAAACAAGCAAAATTTACTTCCCTCAGCTTTCCTTGTTTATTTTTGACTTTCGTTGCATTTATTTTTATTTTCATTGGCATATGGTTTATATCAACCCTCTTTTTTAAAAAAAAATTTTTTTAGCAAAATGTGAGTGGAAAATCACCAAGAAATTGAAGTGCAAACGAATATTTTATATAAGAGGAAGGAATTTTTGAAAAAATAAGAATATTTGTTAAAATAGGTGTTAAGGAGAGAGTTGTGAAGTTCAAAATCTTTCACAGTCCTGAAGTTATTTACAAATGTAATAATTAGGCTGAATAAAAGGACTTTTACAGGATATGGGAAAATGAAGAAATCCAAGAGGATGTTTGCATGGTTAAATAACAAAGTCAGTGAACCATTAAAGAAGGCTTCCTTTAAAATGTAGAGATCCAGCTGAAGAAAATTAGAAGGAACGCTGTATATTCCAGCAAAACATATAAAAGGGGATGTCACAGAGAGCAAAGAATGGATCTAAAGAGTCAGTTGTTAACAGCAGAAAAACAAAATGTCGGCAAAAGGCCAAAGCCTGAGAAACAAAGTGACTTGAGGCTATATGAATGGAAGAAGCACACTGAAGGAGGACAGTAAGGCTGAAGAGAAATATCAAAGGAGTCTTCATTGCAGAATAATTAATTGGGCCCTCAATGTCTTTAACAATAGAAAGTATGTTGAGAAAGAATGAGGTTGGAGAATTAAATTCCAAATTAATAAATCACCCAATGTGCATGGCCTTTAATTCTTAACAATGCCCTGATCTCTCTCTGTCTCTGTCTCTCTGCCTCTATTTCTGTCTCTCCTCGAGAGAAAGCCAGACTGAGTTCAATGTGTTATTTTAATATAAATGTACATGATTGCAGCCTCACCATCTGCAGCAAAGATGCAATTTTGCTGCTTCCTGAATTTTGGAATTGTCAGAAATGGTCTGCATAATTAGGCCCTTTTCTCAAGCCCAGGATCCTCCAAATATGATGGGAGACTTTACTGTACCTTGCCAGTAAAGAAAAGCTTGTTAAGATAATGGCTTGTAATAAATGTACATAATGTGATAAGATGTAACAGCTATTCCACCTAAATAATGAAAACCATTTATCATTCAAACAATTCACCTCATGCTCTTCAGTTAGCTTTTTTTTTTTTAATCTGTTCAGATTAAAAAAATACTGGCCTATTTCTCTGCTAGGAGAAAGTCAACTGTCCGCTAGCTTGACCAACAAGCAAGAATAAATAGACACTGACCCAAATGCTTGGGACATACTGCCTCATAAATAGGGAGAGTCAACCGGCAATGAGGTAAGCCCTCAACTATGTTCTTCCAGCAAATGCAAGCCTTCCAATGCCAGTCATCAGCTAGAAATGGAGAGCTATTGCAAATTGTTATGAGGAAAAGTTTTGTACATCTGAGGGAGTCACAATTTTTCTCTGAAGACTCTAAAGGGTACCCAAGTCCTAATTCAGTCATAGTGAACCTTATGGGCTCAGTATGTCAAAAATTCAGAAAGTGCCTAACTTGACACTGCTGGTATAGCACTGCCCTGTCCCCAAACAAAAGAGAAATAATTCTTTATATATTCATTTATTTAAAAAAATACATTCCCATCACATGTGATTCTATGTATTATATAAAGAAGCATTGGATAATTACCAAAAGAAAAAGTAAAAAACTCATTGTGCGAGAATAGGGTGTGCTTTTGAGAATAGTTGTTGTTGGATGTTGATGAACACTGGTGGGTCACCAAAATGCCATGACACGTCACTTTTGACACACATGTCACAGGTTTTGCCATCATTGCCCTATTTGTAGGGTTGATGGAAACACCCCGTGTGCTCAAGCAGCTGCCCTTGAATCCGTCCGTCCTGCTCAGCCCTATCCCGTAGCTCAAATTCCCCACAAAAAAAAATCAGACAAGAAACATGCCCTGTTCTGGACATCTTCCCAGAATCTCTATATGGGTGGCTGTGAGTGAATATTAACATGTCAAGCAGCTTATCACGGTTCAGCACAGATGACAACTACCAGAGGTGGTTTATTAAAATAAAAGAGCAGAATATGAAATAGGCTCACATTTTTCAAAATGAGAATGTTTAAATTGATGCCACTTTTGATGGTTTATAAAAAGCTCTTTCACCACTCTTTGTTTCCTTGTCGTTTTAGGCAGATAGGAGAAATGGCTAGAATGGCAGCCATATTCATCGCTACAATGAACTTAATTAGGACTGCTGGTCACTATAAGAGAGATACCTAAGTGGCAATTTGGGTGTGTGTGTGTGTGTGTGTGCATGCGTGTATGCGCTCCTTTTAGACTGACAGGAATCTGCTCTTTTGCCAATATACAGTACCTAGGCCAAGCCTTCAATTAAAATGCAGGCCGCAGCTTTACCTCAAGCCAGAATGCAAGACTTTTTATTTCCGATTCTGACTCACAAAACTTCTCCAGGCTTTTAAACAGATATCTTTCAGTGCCTTCTGGAGATCTCATGGGCTGTGCATGCAGAACATGTGTTCTGCCCTTGAGTTACCGCACTAGAAAGCAACCAGTAACAGCCTAGGAAAGGTCACTTATTTGTCATCTTTCCAGTTCACAACATAAGCCATGCCACGGCTTGCTAAATACTATTGCCAGACCAATTATCAGTCAGCGTTTATGAATCACTGATGAACAGCCGTGAGGATTTTAGTCCACCATACAAAACAAATCAACTTTATAAAGCCATTCCCAGCACTCATTTCCTTGCACTCAGGAAGTCCCTTTGCAAATGGAAACATGCTGCCATTAGTGAAAAGCTCAGTGTAAAGAGACATCCTTGAATGTGTCCATTTTATTCCCTAGTGAAAATAAAAATGATTCTCCATAATTAGTATTTGGTGATGCTAAAGAAGAAAGAAATGTGGCATTGTTCTTAATGAGAACTTGTAAGCATTTCATTTAAAAAAAAAAAACACTTTTGCCCTCTCTCTCTTAGGTGTTCGGCATACAGGTAGTCCTCGACTTATGACCACAGTTGGGACCACAGAATTCCATTGCTAAGCAAGGGGGTTGTTGAGTGAATTGTACCTGATTTTATGACCTTTTTTCGCCACAGATGTTAAGTGAATCATTGCAGTTGTTAAGTGAATCGTGTGATTGTTAAGCGAACCTGGCTTCCCCCAGTGACTTTGTCATGTCAAAAACCAGTTGGGAAGGTCACAAATGGTGATCGCATGACCCTGGGACGCTGCTACCATTGAAAATACAGGTCGGTTGCCAAAGTTTGATCATGTGACCGTGGGATACTGCGATGGTCATAAGAGGGATAACCGGTTGGAAGACACTTTTTTCAGTGCTGTAACTTTGAACAGTCACTAAACGAATGGTTGTAAGTCGAGAACTATTTGTATGTGTATATATGGAACATACAATACATACTGGGGGTAAAGTAGAAATAGATGTCGCATAATGGCCAAAATAGAAATGCATCCTATAAACCAGTGTTTCTCAGCTTTGGTAGCTTGAAGATGCATGGACGTCAATGCCTAGAACAGAAGTCTATAGAAATACCTGACAGTTTCTATTAGAAGTCACCAAATGTTTATGGTAATTCTGATGATTAGTATATGCATAGGTTCTATTCTGACATAATAGTCTGCTGATTATTACTGCAAATCCACTCTATTCATTCATAGTGTGAGCAAGGCTACATTATATTCACCTAGCAACATGAGACCGATTTTACAGCTGCTGAATTCTATGTGTCGTGGTTAAGATGCTGGCCTAGAAACCAGGAGACTGTGAATTCTAGTCCTGCCTGAGGCATGAAAGCCAGTTGGTGACTTTGGGCCAGACACTCTCTCTCAGCCCAATCTACCTGACAAGATTGTTGTTGTGGGGAAAATAGGAGGATGAAGGCTAATAGTATATGTTCACCACATTAAGTTACTTATAAAGTAATAAGGGCAAGATAAAAATCTAAAAATAAATAAATAAATTCCTCAACAGTTACAGAATTAGGCAGAGTATTCTTCCTAGAGCCCAAGTCTCTTATTTCTCTGGGACAGATTAACACTTTAACTTCATTATGCATGTACAGTACTTTAGCAGATATATCTCCTGAGTCTAAAATATAACTAAAAACTAGTTGAAAGTATGGGAATCATGGAATAGACATTTATTGGGAACAATCCCTTCTGAAATCACTGGAATTTAGGACTAAATGTGATCATATGGACTTTCATTCTTTGTTGTCCTAATTATTGCTTTTATTTCCTGTCTTATGAACACTGACCCAATCTAGAAAAGAATCTTTTAAAGAAATATTTTAAAGAAAACAATCACATCCACACACCCCAAATATATGTGTTTGTTTTTGGTGCCACCGAAGTCTTTAAAAATCCAGGTCTCTGCCAAGTGGGTTGATTAAAAAAAAAAAAAAACAGAGGGAAGCATTAGTTTCCTGATCCTCAGTGATCCCAGTCTGGATTAAGTCACTGCATGCTTATACCAGAGAAAATAATACCACAGAAATGGGCAGTGGGATACACATTTCCTATATCATATGCTTTAGAGCTTAGTTCCAAGTAAACATTTGTAGCTTAACTTTTACTAGCCTGCTTGACAGAGTGTACCTTTATAGTTATACCCCTGGCTGAGAAAAAACACCAGTGTTATTGGCATATCATAAATGCATTCTTTAGCTATGATGGAAGAATAACAGTAGAAGTTCAGGAACCAGTATTCCTTTTGTCCCCTGAATTCTGTCAATTACTATGATCAGCATACAGACAGGCTTGCTTACCAGTGGATTAAAAAAACACCACTGCCTTCAATTCAAAAGGCAATTTCCAAATAAAAACTGTCTAGCCATCTAGCTTTACAAGAGACTATCTTGAATGGTCACATATCTAGGTTCAGGAAAATGAATATCACTTAAGATTTCCTTTCACACATCCCTTTTGGTTTTATTCCTAGAGGAAAAAAGTTTCCATTTCTAGTTGCTATCCTATTCATATGAAAATCAAACTATTATTTATCGTATTCAGACTGAGTAATACTTATGATTAAACCATTTAAATCAGTGCATCCATATAATCAAGATGAACTTCGTTCCTTTCACTGGGGCTACTGTAAACGTGACTATGTTTGCATCCAATTCTATTTCATTATTTAATACTTTATAGATTATCATTAAAAGGAGGTTGTTTCTGGGTACTTTACAAAATTAAAATATGCTTCATGTGTACGTACATATACATAAGATGTATCGATTAAGGTGAAATCACGTAAAAAACCAATATTAAAATTTCAGTGCAGATCATTCACTCAATGTGTGGAAAGGCACCTAAAATTTAACATATCTTCATATTGTGCTAAAGAAGAGCTATGCAAAATGCAACTCCAGTTCCTCCCTTAGAGGTAAGACCCATGAACCCAGGGGACATTCATGTATTGGTGTGCATCAAAATACAGCCACACTTGGGATCAGAACTTCCATTTCTAAGTGAGGCAGTTGTTATGTGAGTCATGCACGATTTTGTGCCCTTTTTTTGCCACAGTTGTTAAGGGAATCCCTTCGGTTGTTATGTGAATTGTATGATGTTAAGCAAGTCTGGCTTTCCCTGTTATTTGTTGGTAGCCAGATGGGAAGGTTACCAGTGAAGATCATGTGACTTCAGGGCATCGCAATGGTCATAAATACATGTCAGTTGCCAAGTGCCCAAATTTTGATCACTGAACCATCGGGACACTGCAACAGTTGTAAGTGTGAAGACTGGTGGTAAGTCACTTTTTTTAGTGCCATTGTAAATTTGAACAGTTACTAAATAAATGATTGTAATTTAAGGACTATCTGTACATGATAAAAGCCTATTTTGTGATGGGATATGTTAGACTCTACTATACCAATTTTTAAATTCATGCTGGTAGATATATATTTTCTTCTTTTATCATAGGCCCTTTATGTGTATTTCTCCTCAGCCAGGTATTTTCCTACGTAAATCAAGATTTTTAAATGCTGCCATAGCTCAGTGAAATCACAATTTACTAGTTCTAAGCTTTTCCAGACAGCCAGCAAACAGTTTGCTGCCCTTTGGGAGACTAATGTAGATCTATTTTGGATTAATTAGTCCTCATCAGTTAGCCACACCCTCCCTGTAGAGGAACATATATATGTTGAAGCTATAAACAAATAATGTTGTCTTGCTGTACATGACTTTTTCATAAACTATGTACAACTATGCTTGCACATCTTCCTCTGGTTTGAATGGTTTTGAAAGTCACAAATGTGAAATGTGGTAACTATCTTTGAAATAATTGATTATTTTTTACAAAAAGACTTCTTCAGTAGATTCAGTAGATTTAGTGAAATTAGGTCTTACAAATAACCAATATATGCCCAGATCATGGATTGCCTTTGTCCTTCTTTCCTCTATTTTCTCACATTGTAATCTGCAAGATTTCTTTCCTTTGAGTTCTGCATAGATTTCTGTGGCTGAAAGTGTACAATAAAATCTGAATCTTTGTCAGTACGTTCCTACTTTTTCTAACAGTTTGCATTTGTTCGTTTGTTTTGGACTTGTGAGATATACTTTTGAAAAAAAATTCTATATAGACAGATAAAATTGATGTCTTATCTTTTCCTACAAAAGAATTGAAGAAACTGTAGCAAATTCACAACACTAATTTAAACAATAAAACAAGGGAGAAAAAGTTGATTTTACAAAAAACAAAAAGAGAAAAAAACCTGCCAACACCCACATGGCAGTTTAAACCAGTTCTTAGATATAGGCGAGGTAACATTATGGAAAGTGTACATATGAAGCCATAATGTCTGTTATCCTTTTAATTTATTCCTAAATTATTTAAATTGTTATTTCTAGCAGTTGTTCAGAGATTGTGGCAAGCAATTTTATAGATTTATTGTCATTGTCTATCAGGTCCGCCTGATATGCCAGTTGCGTCCCTTTCTAGATCGGGACTCATTACGCACAGTCACTCAGGCACTCATCACTTCCTGCCTGGACTACTGCAATGCTCTCTACATGGGGCTCCCCTTGGGGTCCACCCAGAGGCTTCAACTGGTCCAGAATGCGGC
>JANHZT010001595.1:112095-122471 GCA_032468215.1 Stegonotus admiraltiensis | reverse complement strand
GCTACCGGTTCTCCGAACCACCCGCTGCCATCGCTACCGGATCAGGCGATCCGGTCCGAACCGGGAGCATTTCACCCGAGATACATACATACATACATAGTATTGGGGGCCCTTTCCTGATAAATATATCTGCTAGTATCCATCTTCCATTTTAATTCTGCCCTATTATCATTGAGACCCTTCAGTTTTACCTCTGAACTATTGCATGTTAAATATTACAATATTAAATGCTAATAGCAAAGTGACTGTGGTTTGGTGGTGTTTTTTTTTCTTTTTACTGCTACAAAAAAAAATCCATATAATTTGCAATGTCTTCAATGAAAGCATCCTCTCCTGCCATATTTCAGAACAAACATTTCATATGCTGAAACAACCATCTTAATCTTGGGGGTGCCATGAAGAGTGTTTTTTAAAAAAAATAATTGGGTTCAGTGCTAAATATCATTGCATAGGTTTATCAAATATGCAAGAAGCCCAATGAGCAAGGACTGTTGAAGGACCTCCATTATTAGCAATGTATTTATTATCTTTGTTCAAAATATCTGATTACATTTTGAATAGTAAAACAACATTTCAACTCCTGGAAATACATATATCTTTATGGTCAAATGAGAATGTAGTAATATTATCACATGGGGGAAAGGTACCCTCTTCTTCTAAAAGTACCTCTGTTTAACCTTGAATATGCACAGTTGTGCATGGTCATTAACCTCTATGAAAGCCATTAGCTTTTATGGAGGTTTGTTACTGAATTCCGGCATGCTGTGTAGAAGGTATAAGGGCAAATGTTTTCTACAGGCTTCTCTGCTCTGCAGGGTAAACTCAGAGGGTGCAGTCAGGCTTGTAATGAAGAAGAGCAAAGCTCAGTGAATCTGATCACAATGCAGTCCATCCACTATATTTAGTAGCGTTTAGACTATTGCCACTGTATCCAAAGGTGCTCTCCATTTATTTAGTCATCTGAGAGAATTCAGTCCAGTCCTTCCTCTGGTACTCTGTTCTACATTAAGAATAGTGAGCTCTGATAAAATAATGATCTCTTGTTTCATGAAATTCTAAGCATTTTGCTTCACAACACAGGAGCACTGACAGTTTGTTTGCGATGAAAAGTTCTTCAGGCCTGTCAACAACATTTCATAGATAAACGTCTTCCAGCTGCTACCACGAAGCTGAGCCATGTTCTATCTACATGTAGCTAATATTGTTCTTTCTAACGACTTCTGTGCTAGAGAAAACACATAAGTAAGAAGCTTGCAAAAAAAAAAAAGGGGGGGGGGGAGAAACACTAGTAGTTGTAAATCAGAATACTTTCTAGCTCTACTTCAGTGTTTTTCAAAGTGTGATCTGATGGTTCCCTAGAGGTTCCTGGGACTCTCTCAGGGGTCTGTGAAATCAAAATACAATACAATATTAAAATCCCATCAAACAACCATGACAAGCAGCAGTGGCACTGAATGTGTCATTTTTTAATTTTTAATACAGTAAATATAACCCATACAGACAAAAGCTATTTTGGGCCCTCCATTATTTTTAAAAGTGGGGAGAAGTCCTGAGAGAAGAAAAAAAATAAGGAACTTTTCTAAGAGAAGGTAGGTATACCAACGGGACTTCCCAATCTAGCCATCCTATGAATCACATACATTCAAGTTTTGCAAAATATTATCTCTTGTAGTCTTGCCTCTCGGTTTATTTTCTCATTTCCTATTTTTCTCCTTTTCAAATTAATTCTACTTCAGGCCTGCATCTTTCTTTATTTCCCATCTCTACTATAAAAAAACCAACCTACCAAATAATATGGTTCTACTCTAATTATTTCTTAATATAGCCATATCATTTTAAAGGCTTAAGGCTCATGGCTGAGGGAAAATGCTGGCAACATAGGTACCAGCAATTATTAGGCCAGAGAAAACATATAGATATAGAGCAGGTGTTTTCTACTATCAAGGCTGTGAAGAGAACAGCCAAATTTCTATTGATTCAAGATGTGAAGGAAAGGCCTAGAATTTAAATCCTGGAGCATACGTATAGAGAGAGTGTGATTTCTACATTTTGGTATAGGAAGATCTGCATATGTGTGACTTCATTCTTCTATGCAGTAAACAAACGTTTAATTATATTGTCACTGCAAATCTGGTACATTCAAGTTCCTGGAGGTTTAGAGAGTTGAAATTAATTGCCATGCCTTAATGTGAAGTATAACAATAATAATATTAGGTGAAACCTGGCCCAAAAACTGTGAAAGGGACCTTGGAGTCCTAGTGAACAATTACTTAAATATGAGCCAGCAGTGTGCGGCAGCAGCCAAAAAAGTGAATACAATCCTTGGTTGTATAAACAAAGGCATAGAATCAAAATCACCTGAAGTATTAGCACTGCTTTATAAAGCCTTTGTGAGGCGACACCTGGAACACTGCATCTGTAATTCTGAGTTGCTGAAATCTCATACTGTTGAAGGCTGCAGTATGGGGTCATACAAATAACTATATCTCCGCAAGTATTGCATCTGCAACATAACACTTTACCAATGTTCATTGGGGATGTGTGTGCATGTTCACACCAAATTTCCTCAAAATCCGTGATGGTCGACCTGGGAGCCCCAGACTACTTGACATGGAATGACCCCTAGAGAAAAGAAGGACTAGGGTGACATAATAGCAGTATTCCAGGATTTGAGATGTTGCTACAAAGAGGAGGGGGTCAATTTATTTTCCAAAGCATCAGAGGGCAGGACAAGAAACAACAGATGGAAACTAATCAAGGAGAGAAGCAACCCGGAATCAAGGAGAAACTTTCCATCAGTGAGGACAATAAACAGTGGAACTTCCTGCCTTCATAATTTGTGGGTGCTTCATCACTGGAGGTTTTTAAGAAGAGACTGGACAGTCACTTGTCTGAAGTGGTATAGGGTCTCCTGCTTGAGCAGAGGGTTGGACTAGAAAACCTCCAAGGTCCTTTCCAGCTCTATTCTGAATGATTGAATAAGTTGCAGATAAGCACTGATCTGTGTTTCTGCAAGTTCCAAAGCATTCCTTCAATGTCATTTTCAAAGTCTGATTTTCAAAGATTCTAGGACACTGAAATCTGACCCCCACACACACACAAACAAAAAGTCTGTTGCTTTGCCAGTATTATTTGGCAAACGTTTATGTGAGATAATGGTGAGAATATATTAAGGTATGGATGAGGACATTTATTCCATTTCAGACATGGAAATAAATTTTGGCTCCCCAGAAACTAACTTCTCTATTCAGTAATAATAGTAGCTTCACTGAGTCAACATGACTTGATAAGTTGTTTTACTGCTGACCAGAAATAAGTCCTAGATATGCAGAATATATATGCCTCCTACATACTGTATAGTTTGTGTGAGACAATGAAGGACTTCCTAGAGTTTATGTAGTAGGCTTTTTTTCTTTTACCATACTGAGTTAATTGATACTTTGCCAATCACTTGAAGTTCCTGTGAGACAGCTGAGTCTGTTGTATGTTTACACAACAATTCTGTTTCAACTGATTTATCAATGGTTCTCACCTCACCATTTTCAGCCCTTGCAGGAAATCATTTCTGCTGACCCTTACCAGCTACTGAATACTTTTATTCTTAGTATTTAACAGCATGTAAGAAATAAGTCCATTGCATATGTGCTCCTTTTGTTGAAATATTTTCACACTCAGGATCTTATACAGATTTATCATGGAATGAGTTTTTTTTTAACTCAATAAAAGTTACTTCTAAATAGTTCTATACAAAATTGTTAATTGTGAAAACTAAAGGAATACAGATTCATTTCAAAAACATATATTTCTGGACAATTGTTTTCAGTATTATGGCATGCTATTAGCTAATAACACTTGATACCAATGATGATCCTATGAATTTTCAGGTAAGATATCCCTACTGGCCTATGAAAATTCAAACAGCCCCTAGAGGGCAACAAAGAGTTAGTTTTCTTTATCTCTTTGCTGCCATCTAATTGTCCTTGTTATTTTTACAGCCCTGATATGATAGACACAATGACAGCCAAAAATGAGTGAATTTGCAATCTATTTTATTTTTAGAATTAACATGAAAATAAGAATGCCTGCCTCTGGGTTCCGTTCAAGCTGTGTGAGCAGACTGTGGCAATACTCTAGATATTTTGATCTCCATATTTTTTAAAATATCTTTTTCATGACTTTACATTCATAAATATTCCAGTGTCAAGGGATGGGTTTTTTTCCCCTTCAATTCATTAGATCTGTTCCCATGAATTATTTATATGTAGAGCTAAAAATGGTCTTGAAACGTTACAAGAATTCAATATCGGTTTTCGCAGTGGGAATTTCATCATTTTTAGTGCTGAAGCATAATCGCCTAATGCAATACTAATATGATATGGTGCTAATAGGGTACAATGAAAGTTTCCACTAATACGCAAACATTTTATGCATTGCATTATTATTTCTTTTAAGTTAATGCAATACAGTGATAATACGATGAAAAGAATTAACTTCATATCACTGTCTGCATGACTTGTGCATATTAAAAGAATATTCCTTCCTTTTCCATGAATTCATTGAAATGAGATTGAATATTTACCCTGTAGTTATGCTTATGTTAATGAGACTGTTTAGTTAGAAAACAGCCTTGCTGTTATTTAGCCAACTGGAGAAAAGAATTGACACGTGTGACTTCCTTCTGAAATTAGATTCCTCCCACCCCACCCCCTTCTGCCTTTAAAGATTCTTTGGTAAACATGTTTGTTGTAATGTTCTCTTACTAGTTTCATTGAACATTTACAGGAGATTTCACAATCAATATTTATGAGGATCCACTTGTACTAAGCAATTACTTGTCACTACTGGAGAAGAATCAGACTGAGACAGAAAAGGGAGATGACAAAAATATTGATGTTGAATAAGATGGCTTGTCTTGGCTTCCCTGTGATTTAAACTGCATGTCCATGGTCTGGATATAATATAAAATAACCTTAGGCTTATTTGCAAGTTTATCTAGAGTTTCTTTGTCGGTTAATAATGTCAGAAAGCTAAAGCACCTACTGATATTGATGTTATCTGAAATGTGTTGAAAATAGGGTGCATTCAGTACATTCCAAAGCACAATTTAGTTCATTTTGGGCATTGGTGAGACTAAACAACAGCAAAGGTATCCTTGCTGACTCTCAATATGCACCCTTGAATGCATCCCGTTACATTCTATGGTAAAGAGAGGTTCGTAAGTAATCATACTAGGCAGACAAATTGACACAGCAAGATAAAGAAGGAGACAAGGAAAGATGCTCTTTAAGGCAAAATGTTTTAACATCCATTGATATAAATAATTGTTGAGGGAAATGACATGGCGTGGTAATTGGCCTTTGTATATGTAAGAGAAATCCTCCCCAGAGATGCTTGAATCTAAATCAACATTTAGAAGACAGATATTATGATCTGCTAGCATCTGTCTCTGACAACGGAGCATGAAATTTAAATTGCCATATTTATTAAGTCATTGTTTGAATGTCAAATGAACCCTATATAATCTACAGACTGTATAGCCAAGGATACTTTAATCTCCCCTTCTACAAAAACAATACCACATGCTAAAATTCCTTCTTTCCAAGCCTCAATCCACCATTTTTCTACAAATATTTGTCTAGATCTGCATAAAGGCGGCCAAAAAAAAAAAAACCCAACCCAGAGAGGGGACTGAGAAATGGAGGAAAGGAAAGAGCTACAGTAAGCAATGCAAATGAATGCCTCAGTGTATGACAGTTTCCTGGGGATGTGGTCGTGAATCTGCATTCAAAAACCTTTCTAAGTGGAGGAGTGAGGGAAGAGGGGAGTGAAGGAAGATCTATTTTAAAAAGTAACTTCATGGAGAAGATGATATAATTTTATTGGGGAGGATGGAAGTAGAGAGGAGAGAGATTGTTAATGCTGTATATCTGCCCTGATTTCAAATAGAGGTAAAATGCTGAACCTGAGCATAGAAGCTGGAAGACAGAAAATATGCAAAGAAATCCCTCTCAAGGGAAGCCAAATGCCGCCAGGACCTGCAGAAGTACTGCTGAGATTTGTGAGGAATGAATCATATTGGTAACACGGTACATTTCAGAAGAGGGAAAAAGCTCCTCTTTGGTAGAAAGAAGGGCTGTTAAGGTTGAAGAAACTGTAGGTTAAATAATAGAAGCATTTCAGCAATGTCAAATCACCGCTAGACAACATTCTTTGATCAACACAGGAGATTTTTTTTGGTCTTCCCTGAGATCTGCTGCCAAGTGTTTGCTGAGTCAAACAGCATTCTGAAGATAAGCTTCTCCCACCTCCCTCAGAGCTACAGACCAAGAATAGGCTATGATCTTGTAGGAGAAGGAATGGCAGAACCTGGGGGTGAAGTGAAAACAGAGACCAGCCTAGAATCCCTACATAGCCACAAGGGAACTAAATCCAACCCCCTTGAGTACCGTTGACCCTTATCCCAAAGGTGGTTTTTCAAGAGGCAACTGGACTTTCTGTTTTTTCTTTGAAGACGTTTTGCTTCTCATCCAAGAAGTTTCTTCAGCTGAGGAAACTTCTTGGATGAGAAGCAAAATATCTTCAAAGAAAAACCAGAAAGCCCAGTTGCCTCTTGAAAAAGCACCTTTGGAACAACCATGACCTGGATGACTGAGAATCTTCATAGACGTTGACCTTTATCTATCTCTAAACAGATGCTAACCATTAGTTGAAAAGTTTCTCATTCATAGGCTTTTAGGTGATAAATTAGCTTAATTGAACCTTCACATGTGGTCCTGGTGTTTCATGCCTGACAATTCTCTAGGATCCTCTAAGGAACAGAACTGAACCTTAATCATTTCCTCCTTTTCAGCACCTTCCCATCCATAAAATGAATATGTTAACACTTTTCTCTGGATGTGTTGTGAACTTAAATCAAATTACTCTTATTTTTTAACTTTGAAAAGAACATTAAAAATGCTGGTTGGGGATGTTAATCATCTTTATTTATTCTCTCACAAGGGGATAGATTGTAAGACATAATATGGAAGGCCTTAAATTCAAGTAATACCAGACTAGTCATCATTACAGCTTACAAACAGTCGATATATTGAATATAAATTGGTGTTAAAAAGCACCAATAATTCAAATAAAGTTAACAACTACTGTATAGCTCTCAAAATGAAGTCCTGAAAAACTGATAAATCTTTGTCTAGAATTAGATTCTTAAATATCACAACTTCAAGAATCTTGTTTTCTCTTTTTTAATTATCAGATTTCTAAAAGTACTGTACATAATTACTGGTTTAATCATAAATTCATGAAATGTTCATAAGGATGACATTTCTATTCTGCTTTCAATAGGAGATTATGGTTAAGAGGATCCAGGACCTGGGAAGTATATTTGTGAGCCTGATATTTAGAGCACATTTACTGGCATTTATGCTTTAATCTTCTTATTGACTAGCATTTAAGGAAAATTCAAGTTACTTAAACAGTGATTAAATAAATTAAACCCTTTGATACTCTCAAAACAGGGAGAGGTGAACATTTTAGTCCAGAATTACCTTATAGAAAAAGCAGAATAAATTCATTTGTGGCAAGTGTTTATTTTCTGAAACTCTTGTTACAGGGTTAACATTTTTTCTAGAAGAAATTGAGCTTATTATTTATAAAATCCAAAGTTCCATTCATTATTCTGAAGAATCAGAAACGAGTAAAATTAACCAAACCGGAGGGGGGAGGGAAGCAGACAAAAATAGAAATATACTCATAACAACTATGAATAAACACTTGCAGTAATTGTTTAATTAAGGGTATAATATTTGTAAAGCAATATTATACAAAGCATTTCCTAATTTCTTCCTCCATCTTCTCTACAATACCTTTATGCTGTGAGGCAAAATATACATTTTTAAAATGAGAAGAATATTTAGAGCAGCACTGATTTTATTTTTTGGTGTCCAGTCCACTCCACTGCACAATTCACTCTTCTTCACCTGTCTCCTTTAGTAGCTGGAATTGTGACAATGATATATCCTACTTACGCTAATAGGAAGATGAGTTCTATAATTACCTGTGAATTGTAGAGAGGTTGGGGGAGAAAGTGTCACCTATATTCACGGAGAATTGAAGATACTGTAGAAAAGAAATGAATGAACAAGAAACACAAATCACTACAGAGATATACAGTGATTCCTGCTGCTTGGTTAATGAATCCATTATTAAAATGGTTGTTTTGCCTATACAGTGTATGTATGTATGTATGTATGTATGTACGTACGTACGTATGTACGTACGTACATACATATTATATGTGTGTATAATTTGATTAAGGATTTTTACTACAATAGTAAAAACTAATACAAACTAAAAGAAACTTAAAGAAAAAAGTAAATAAGAATGAAAAAGTACAAGAAAGACAAAGAAAGAAATCTATACAGAAATTACTTCTAACGTCATTGAGAGTACAAAGTTAATATCTCTTCACCCCCTATAAAGTTACAGAAATATCTTCATCCTATATCCCATCCCTTAATTGTAAGCAAATCCATAAAACATCAACTTTTCAATCCTGGTGTCAACAAAAAGTTTGCAAATAATTGCCAGAACTGTACAAAAACAAAAATCTTATTTTAGGTTTTGTCAGATAAAAGCAAACTTTATATTCATTCCTTTTTATTTTTATCAGTACTGATATTTAGTACATTTAAATCTCGTCATAGGATTTGATTTCTCTTTACTTCTTTATCCCATTGCATAGAGTTCTTCACGGGTTTAATAAATCTCTTTTGTTGATTTTCCAAATCCTCCACAAAATTTTGTTGTTTGTATTTCCCCTTTAATTTTAAAACTTCAGCCAGTTTCTTTAGTATCTGACAAAGCATCCTTTTTCAAATCCCCCAAACAGTTATTTGTAATTCTACTTTCAGTACTTTCTCTGTCTTGTCAGGCAAAATTTGCCCCATGTCTGTAATTTCCTCACAGATATCTTTAGGACATAGCCTATCCATAAAGTCAGACATCATTACTGACACTGTTGAAACAGTAGCTACTAATTTTTAGCTCTGTTATTCAACTATCTTCTTTAATATTACCAATGTTGTATCATTTGGTGTCATTTTCTAAGTCCCAGTACTAACACCAAGAGCAGGCTTGTATTTTCCCCCCTTCTATTAAGGATCTTTAGTCCCCTCTGGTATCCAATTTCTTAAATCATAAAATTGCTTATCTTTGTTATGACTTGCAGTGATCATGCAGCCAAAATAAATTTGCTTCCCATGAGAACCTATTTGTTTTTAAGAGTTAATTCCAAAATGTTTTTTTAAATATTTTTATTGAATGTTTTGAAAGTTTTAAAAAGGAAGATAAAAACTAATACAAACTTACAAAACATAAAGTAAGGAAGAAAAAAGAAAAATGCAGAAGTGAAAGAGAAAGCTGTAAGCGCAAGAAAGGAAAAAACGTAAAAGAAAAATTAGAAGGGAAAGAAAAAAAGAGATGCAAACAAATAGCTTTCGACTTTCTTTATGGCATTTACAATCATACGTTTACCTCTTTTTCTAAAGTTATGCCTCTCTTCTTTCTATAATCTATCCTAATCATCAAAAGTATAAATCATAAATTCTTTTTTTTCTGTTTTATGAATATAGGTATAAATAAATATAGGTATTATCTTTTTTCTCTAATCAAGGAAGTAGTTTGACCATCTCAGCAAGTTCCATCATCTTCACCAAACATTCCTCCCTAGACATCCTGAAAGTTTCTCACCACTTTGTAAACACCATTTTCATTCCGATAGATCCTCAGCTCTTCTTCCATGACATGCTGAGTGCCACCTGACCAGAGGGACCCATCATCTGGCACAATATCGTGGCATCATTTTCTATTTTCTATTCATGTTTTCTTGGTTAAAAACACAGGTTTACTGTTGCTTTTTCCTGCACAGTACAAATTGACGGTTTTTCACGGTTACTAAAATGGTTATCTGCCTCCAGCATTTTCCTATAACACTGCTGGCTTGTTTAGAATGGTCTCGGGTGACTTTTCTGGGAAAATATACTCTGGACATACAACTTTCAACATTTTTTGCTTATTCCAAATCAGAAAGCTCAACACTGCCCAAGGAGCTGCTGATTCAGTTCTACAGAGGAATTATTGAGTCTGTCATCTGCACCTCTATAAACTGTCTGGTTTGGCTCTGCAACTGAACAAGATAGACACAGACTTCAACAGATAATTAGAACTGCAGAAAAAACAATTGCTACCAACCTGCCTTCCGTTGAGGACCTGTATACTGCATGAGTCAAAAAGAGGCTGTGTAAATATCTACAGACCCCTCACATCCTGGACATAAATTGTTTCAACTTCTACCCTCAAAACGATGCTATAGGGCACTG
>JANHZT010001595.1:41708-55293 GCA_032468215.1 Stegonotus admiraltiensis | reverse complement strand
CAGCAGACAGAATTATTTAGAAAGTCCTGCACTAAGTTCTCTAGGCTAAAAATGAGAAAAACTCAGGGAAGAAAAAAAGAGCTGTCTTAAGTTTCAGTCAATATTTACCTCCTGGGTTAATAAATTGTGATCCTGACCTTCAGCAAAAGTCAATATCTCCTTATTATATGTACGCACCTTCTACACAGTTCGTATTTGCCCAGGTTCATCATATAATGAGCCAACTGTTTTCGGCGGCATCTTCACTTTAATTGCAAATGTCTGGACAGAGGAATCATTCATCTCTCATCAAAGCAGCTGAAGTGTCAGGAAACTAGTCACACTATGGCATATTCCACTTTTCCCTTCCTAATTGAAGTGAACCTGACCTCATCTATGGGGTGCATTTAGGTGAGGCGATAAGCAGAGAAATAACAGTGAAAAGAGCATCTCTTACGAAAAAGATAACAAGTTTTCAGGAAGAGTTTCGGGTTCTGATTGTAGCATTTCAACAAAGCAAGAAAAGCCAATAGAATATAAAATTTAAAGGCACATCCTACCGGGAAATTTTCTAGTACAAAGTGCATTGAAATACTTGAGTTATTATTCAAGGAGTTATTCTCTTGCATATGTTCCCTGTATGTACCAGAAATTTACCTCAGATAATTCTTTGATTACTATCTTTCTGGTTTGTAGAAGTGGTATGGCAATTCCAATTTCTACATTTGGTTTTCCACCTCCTATCACTTCTTTTTTCCTCATTACCTATTCAACACCATGAATGAGACCCTGAAACACATCCAAATTATTTATAAATTACGTACGTCAAATTTGTGTATGTCATTTGATCATAGTGGCACTGAAACTTTATTATTTTACCATATCTACTATATATCTAATAAAGGAACAAATGCACTATTTTTCCCATACTATATAAAAAAAAGATATACCAAAGCTCTACCAAACTCCACTGGTTTTTAAGAACAATGCTTCCTGAAAATGTACCACTTTGAAAAGGGAAGATCAAATCACATGTTTAAATATCTACCAAGATTAATATCAATATCAATTAAACTTGACTGATTGGTGATGTGGTACCAAGTCAGTGCTGAATCAGATATTCTGGAGTTTGGGGGTTAGAATACATTTGCTATGGATTATATCTATCTCTGGACAATACATTTCTTGTTTGAATGGGCCCAGGTATAGACTTACCTACTTGCACTGGGGTTCATCTTAACTGGAAGAAATGGTTCTTTTAAACAAGTTTTCTAGCAATACATCTGAAACAATAAAAATTTAAAGCTGCATTTGAATGTAATTACCTATTTTTATATATATTGTCTATCATGTGTGGTATTCTTATAAAAGTGTCCCCTTGTTTTGGACTCATTTTAAAATTAAAATAGGGTAAATCATAATTCAGCGTATTACACTGAACTCTAAACTGGCTTTATGAAGTTTCTTTGATAGCTTTGGAACACAAAGAATTGATGGGTTTTTTTGACAAGTAGACAAATAGTGGAAAGAACTTAGAATGGATGTGGGTATTTTCATGTGGTAGTAAATATGTTGGAAGATTGCTGTAATGAAAAGATGACCAATATGATGACAAGGCAGGCTATTTTTATCCTACCTGATTAAGCCTTGTTAATTATACACAACAAAGGCTCAATAATTGTTTTCTATCCAGTTCTAGGTGCCTAGATAATTGAATTACAGTATATAAGATTATGGGTATTTTGCTCGCATTTGCCCTTGAGTATTTTGTAAATAAGATTACATAAAGGAATGCCTTTAAAATGTCTTATTTGGTTCTTTCAACAATATCTGCATCCTTAGCATCCAAGCAGTGATTACTAATGCCAAGCCTACTAAAGGTATCTCTTCCACCCATTGTTGACCTAGTCTTAAATTATTATTTATTCTTCCATTTAATCATTTGTAGGATTGACAAGCCACTCTCCATCGATAGTTCACAGCTTATGAGATGCTAAGTCCAAGTTCAGGATTTGAGCTGAGCTGTTTTCCAAGGTACCCTCTTATTTTCTCATCAGAGTGTGCAAATTCTGTTTGATAAAAGAGACACTCGGATGTGAGGAGAATATATAAGTGAAGCTTGTGAAGTAACTCTTCTTTCATTAGCAATCTCTCTAACTGTTGCTATGGAATTTGACCATAAAGGGAGAGATAGAACTGAGCTGGGGAGAAGAACTAAAATAAAAATGGAAGATTATGTAGTTTTCTAATTTATTTTTTTTTAAAAGAAAACCCTCAGAATTGTCAGTTACCCCAGCAGCACTGAAAGTATGGCTAGACTTGTTAAATTTATGTTTAGGTGTGTTTCAGAGAAGAAATTGGATGGGTCATGCAAAAACCTAGATTGGTAAATCATGGCTAGAAGCTAGCAGAATCTAGATTTTTTTTTCTTACTCCCAGACAGAGTAGTTTCATTGATGAGATGCTTTAAGTTTCTTTTTTTCCAGATATATCTTGTACAACTTGATAACCCACATTTCAAAGGGCACGTAGCTTGTTTTATTTTGTATCTTTTTTTATATTGGCATTTATATTTATGCTGCTCTTATTGTTTTATTGTTTGATACAGTCATCTAGCCAGAATTCTTTGCTTAAGATAGACAGCCAAATACATTTTCCAAATAAATAAATAAATGGATGGATGGATAGAGAGAGAGAGAGAGGGAGAGAGAGACTGTACAATTGTCCCATTCACCTAAAATTGATGCTTCTAAGCCAGGGACACTGTATAAGAAGAGAACTTTAAAATACATTTATTTATTACTACAGTAGATGTATTTTCATTTATGTCTATTTAATTAGGATTACATTTCATCTTTCATTCAGGAACTCATAGCAGTGTGTGTGTGTGTGTGTGCCTATGTTTCTATGTGTCTCAGTGTGTACACACACACACACACACACACACACATGCATACGCATAGACAAAAACATATATATCCCTGCATTTTCCCCCTAGAACAAAAACCCTAACATGTAGGCTGGACTGGGATAGAATGACTGTCCCAAAGATGCTGTAATAGTGGAAAACACACACACACACACACACACACACACAGAGAGAGAGAGGGGGGGAGCAAAAAAACAAAAACAAAAAAAACAACGGAGTAGAGAGGGTTGTGCAGTGTTTCCAACTGCAGTGGGAGAACATAGGAGAGCGAAAAGAAAACTGGTTAAAAAGATTTCCCGTAGAGAGCAGCAGGCATATCATCTTGCTTCCCCAGTGTAGCTTTTATAGTTCTAAAAATGTCATGAGGGTAACGTCTTCACTTTTTTTAAAAAAATGTTTTATAAATAAGTGCTCTTTTTTTAAAAAACAGAAGAAAAAAAGAAACCATATTTAATACATGGTATAAGACAACCTAGTGATAAGAAACCAAAAGATAAGATAAGTTGAATAGCAAGGCTGATTATACAGGCAGTGTAAATATATGGCTCATTA
The DNA here is from genome assembly GCA_032468215.1 of Stegonotus admiraltiensis. Taxonomy (NCBI): domain Eukaryota; kingdom Metazoa; phylum Chordata; class Lepidosauria; order Squamata; family Colubridae; genus Stegonotus; species Stegonotus admiraltiensis. Next base: position 51,833 of record JANHZT010001595.1, on the reverse strand, counting down.
ATAACACCATGTACTCAGAAGGAACCTAACCAAATCCAAAACTTTTTCTGTGAGATTCAAATTCAGCTTTTTGCTCACATCCATCGTTGCTTGATAACAAAGCCACATTAAGCAGAATTTTGCTTATGGGAATAAGACATCACTTAAATCCCCATTACATTTGGTAAAGCTTGAGAACAGACCAAATGGCCTTTTCTTTATGAGCAACTATGCTTAATGTCTTTCCTCTCCCTTAATTGTTTTCTTGTGGTGATTAACCTTCACCTAGAATCTTTTTGTTGATTTTCCAAACTGTTCCCATAGGGTAGCAATGCATAGGTAAAGCAGTGTTACAATACAAGAAAGAAACCTTCCTTGTCGAGAGAACTTCCAAGTAGTTCTTTTCCGTATCTAACCACACAGAGTGGCTAGCTCACTATTGTAATTGTTGGGATAGGCAGACTTACTTCTCCCCTACCCATATTTCTAATTTTAATTTATTAAAAAAAAGTTTTGTATTAAATTTCTATGGAGATTCTCAGTCTTGCAGGTCATGGTTGTCCCAAGAAGGTTCCACACCCATTTGCACTACTCAGGTGACCCTGCGTACACAGATAAACCTCCCAGTGGCTTCAAGGAGTCTCTAAAAGAATGCAAATAATCAGCTGTCTGCATGGAATATAAATCCTTCCATTCCCTACCATCCAGTCAGAGCTGAAGAAGCTTCTTGGATGAGAAGCGAAATGTCTTCAAAGGAAAAAAAAATAAGAAAGTCCAGTTACCTCCTGAAAAAGCAGCTTTGGGATATTGTATTAAATTGTTGTCAAGGTCTATTTTGCAATTTCCTAGTAGGAAATAAGGCCATAGGACTGAAAAAAATGTTTCCTATACACCTGTGGAAGGAAGATTTGGGAGAAGGAAGTCCAAGTAAGCACTATCTCTATTTCAGGGATGTCAAACTCAAGGCCTGCAGGCTGGATCCAGCCCACAGGGTGCTTAGATCTGGCCCGCGGTGCCTCTGCCAGTGAAAACGGACCTCAGGAGGCTGTGACGGCCTCCTACAACCCTCTGCCAGCGAAAACGGAGCTCAGGAGGCTGCGACTGCGATGAGGCTGCAGTGGGTTACAGGAGGCTGTCACAACCAGAAACAGAGCTCGGGAGTCTGTTTTCACTGGCAGAGCAGTCAGGCCATCACAGGCGCCCTTGACATGAGTGTCATTGAGCAGGCCACACCCACCCTGGTCCCCTGAGGTCAAACACCATCCTGATGTGGCCCTCAATGAAATAGAGTTTGACACCCCTGCTCTATTTGGTTAAATGGTGTAAAAAACTCAAGCATCGCAAGCTTGTGTTCAACAGAAACCTCTTAAAAACCAGCCTTGCCTTTAGCATCCTGACTGAAAGAAAAATGTTTATAATGTATATATTACATTGATTTCTGCCCTTTGATCAATAGCAAGACTGACTGCCCTAATTTGAGTCAAATTTCACCTCTTTGGGTCACCAAACCTCAATATTGATTCCAACGGAAGACAATATCTATTTAATACTTACCTCCATGTTAAACCAGCTGCCTCAAATTCTTCTGAGCGTTCTTCCCCATTCCCCCACCTCACCTGAGAAACAAAAAATAAATTTCTTCCTTTTTTCTTTGGCTCTTCATATGCAACAACAGCCATGTTTCTTTCCTCTACATCAGTCAGCCGGTGGGCCAAAGCTTTAACTTGAAACTTATTGGAAAAGAAAAGCAAGATGTGAAAAATTCTAATTAGTCATCCTAAAGAGAGGCTTTGATTTTCTCCAAGTTTCATTAAGAAACCAAACTAACTCAGCCTCGTTTATAATTCAATATCCTTGTCTCCATAAAATGTAACAGATGTTCTACACCTGTTAAATGGAAGAGACAGCCTGCAACTAAAGACATTTAACCTGCAAACAATAATAAATGTTTTCAAGTTTTTTGGGAAGAGTTTAGTGGCATGGTATGAATCATTGGGAGGGTTGGTGGGGGGAGATGTTCAATTGCAATTTCCCAAATTTGGTGGTAGCAAATCTTTCTCCACCTGACTGTAACATCTATTTGGGTCATAAATTATATCAATAGCAATTAAAATATGCAGAACCTTTTTTCCCAAACCTAGGCAACAGCTCATTCTTGAATGACAAACTTGAGTGGAGCCAGATGGGATAAATTTGTCTAATTCCCTTTTCATAGGTCATCTGTATAATTTAATGGAAAACAACAAGAGTTGGCAGCTATGCTATATGAGTGTGCTGAGAACAAATTATGAGGCTCAGGTTGGACAGAAGTATGCAACAAAGAAGACATGATTCTACGCATTAAATTAAGAAGGGAATTCTAGCCAATGCAGCTTTTTGAGCTATAGGGATTAAAGAAAGAAAAGAAGTGTCTCTGACTGCCAACAAACTCATATTTTTTATCCTAGACTAAAACTACTTTACCCAATAATTCACATATTGCTTGCTACTCCTTGACATTTTTCATTGCGGTCATGCTTTGAAGTTGCCAACCTCTGGTTACTGTCTACTACAATAGAGTTGGAAGTGATGTAAATATGCCACTCCAATGTATAAATCTGGTACAATAACCTGCATTATCAAACAACATAAACAAATAAGAACATGCATACAGCAATGCCATCCACAAATAACATGCTGAACATTTCTATACTTAGATCAGTAATGCAATTTATGTAACCAAATTCATGTCTGCCTTTCTTCCACTGGGGTCACAGAAATGCGTATCAAACTGTTGGTTTTTTTCAATTCAAGGACAACAATTCTGCAGCAGAGTAATTCTTAAGTATCAGGTTAATTGTTACTGTAGTTTGTTTAGTGATGTCATACTGACATACTAATGGCGGCGTTCATACAATACACCAAGCCAAAGCAAGCTAATCTCATTTTGTCAATCTAGCCTCTGTTTTGTACAGTAAATGTGAAGACACCCTCAGGTTGACTCCTGGAAACTTCTTACAAGTTTTTTTTGGGTAGCAATATGGAAATAGTTTGCCATTGCCTTCTTCCAAAATGTTTCTTTTTAATTCCGCAAACTAGTCTATCAACACCAGCAACTTCAGAGAGGATCCCATTCCAGTTGTAACCCAATCCTTTTTAGCTTTTTTGAGATCAGCCAACATCAACTAGCTACTGCCAACCTGTACGATTTACCCGCTATCTGAGCTGCAGATTGTTAGCTGACTCTGGATACTATAGTCACCTTTTTACAAAGAAACAAATGATTTTCCATATTTTGCCATGTATTCATTGTAGGATCAATGGAGGAGGATATTTTGTAGGCAGAAGAGAGGGCAGATAGCATGAAAACACATCAAGAAATATAGCCAAGCATAAGATTTTCAACAAACTCAATGCTACATTTTCAAGACTGATAGCAAGTTATCTTTCTTATATGCTTGTCAGGGACCCTAATAAATTATTAATTGAAGTAAATAATGGACTATTCAGTGTTTTTTTGCTGATAGTGCAGAATCTATTGTTTAAGTCGAATGGTCGAGCCAATCTTGCTGCATTAAATAGATGGAGGATTTGATTGTGTGAACCGTCCTTGGATTGGAACAACCTTTCTTCCATGATTGTCTTTCATCCCCCAAAATCAACATGAAAGCCTCCTATCATCAATCTAGTACAAATAATATCTAGCACTGAGAAAAGAGGGTATTTGTGGCTCCAGTTGAACTGTGGGGTCCTTGGTGCTCTGTGCTTGGTGGCTCTCTTTCAGATGTTTCATTACCCAACTAGGTAACGTGATCAATGCACCACTTCCAGATCACATCAGAGTATTTCAGATGCCACTGTTGATAGGCAAAGAGCTCCTGAAAGTTGCATTTGTCTCTCTGATTTGCTTTCCCAGAAGAATTTTGTAGAGGATGGTGATACTTGTACAGTTCTGGTAAAATTAGAAGTCTGTGCTTGGAGAATGTTGTTGCCTTGTCATCCTTGGCCAGGTTTAAATTGGCATTCTTATCACAGGATTGTTGGCATGATATGACTTGCATATGTCTCATGATCAGCTGGCAGCTTTTTGATTAAAAATCAGATGCCAACAACCGCACCAATTGGCATAATTGCCAAGGTGGCACAAAAGAGGAGGAAAAGGGAAATCTTTAAGTAAGACTTTTGAAAGGGAACCCAAGGGTGCCAACTGTATGTCCCATACGCATGTGCAAAAATAAACAAAATGACAAGAACCGTGCATTGTCATTTAATACCGTATTATAAAAAGCTACTAATTAAAACTTTGCAGGTTCAGTTGGTCAAGTTTCATGGCTGAGTGCATTCTGTGAGAACATGCTTCAACCGGCATTTATGAGATTAATTTGTAAGCTCTTCAGATTCTGAATCTCTGAGGTTTATGCTGTCTGTGTGCTGTTTGCATAATGCAGTTTTATAGTGCTAAACCATCACCTATAAAGGGATTATTTTCATATTCAGCACATTAAAGATCTAGCGCTATTCACAGATACCATACTGTGCTTATTCCAGAGATAACAGGTAAAATGTCTCTTGCTCTGATTAGCTGCAAAGCTAACATAAGATCATGAATGTCTTGAGAAGGAATATTGCTCTGGTGAAATTAATTCCCCAGTGGTTTTATTAAAGTTTTAAAATTGCATTATTTCCCCATCATATTTGAAAGTCTTCACTGCCTTAAACTTAAGCTGTAACCCATGGCTTGCCATCTTCCCTGGAGTGTCTAGATGTGGCATCTCAGATTTATTGTGTGATCTCAGTATGTTACAACATCTCTCCTGACTAATGCATTATTGCAGTACTTACACAGACTCCCAAGTGCCACGGTATTGATTAGAAAATCACCCATCTGCATATTCATACCATCTGCACTATTCAAAAGAAAAACATTACATGATAATATTGGTTTTGTTTGAATGGAAATTCAGGAAATGATAATAAAACAAACTATAATTTATTTGTGTGTGTGTGTGGGTATTGCACATACATGCACTTGTTTGGAATTGCAAAATAGACTTACAGCAATACCACAAGAGGATTTAAGGTAGAAATATTTCCATGGCATTAACAGCATTAAAAGACATTATAATGTGTAAATGTAAAAAGAAAAAAGGTATCCATTCTTAAAATTAGATTTGAAATAGAAATAGCAAGTGAGAGATACATTTCAAGAGCTTGGCTTTGCTTTGTTGCAACATTGGTGTCTAATGGCAAACAACTCACCAGATCCTATCTGCAAACAGTTCTGTTGACCACTAGATGGCAGCAAAGAGAGAAGTCTAACCCTTTGTATCATATGGAGAGACAGGATTTTATTGCAGCCCAGTTTTGGTAACCCAAAGCATGCCTTTCATTCAGGAGGCAGATGCATTATCCAGTTTGTTTGGTGAGTCATGCTATTGATATTCACCATGAATTGAATCTCCAATTCATTCTCCAAGTATAGATCAGGTAATCTAACAGCATCATTGGGAGGTGGTGTTTTGAAAAAGTGAATGGAGACTCATTGGTCCAGAATAATGTGGTTACTATACTGATTCATTTTCCTCCTCCTCTTCATCCTCCTTATACGTCCAGAATAATGCAGCTACCATACTGATTATTCCTCCTCCTTCTCCAGATAAGAAGCAATGGATGGAAACTAATCAAGGAAAGAACCAGCCTAGAACTAAGGAGAAATTTTCTGACAGAACAATTAATCAGTGGAACAACTTGCCTCCAGAAGTTATGGGTGCTCCAATCCTGGAGGTTTTTAAGAAGAGATTGGACAATAATTTGTCTGAAATGGTATAGGGTTCCTAGCTGAGCAATGGCTTGAACTAGAAGACCTCCAAGGTTCCTTCCCACTCTGTTATTTCTCCTCCTCACAGGTCCATAAATCAAACAAATCACAAATGTAATGGGTGGGGGGGAGGATGACACATTTATAACAGTTCATAATTCAAGGGGGAAGGGGGAAGAAAAAGAAAAAAAGGAGGAATTTCTTAGGTAGATATCATCAAATATTGGATGGAACCTCCTGCAAAAAGGAAGATGTGAACAATATATAGATTTTTATATAAGACAAATAAACCATGTACCCTGTAATATGTGTATGTACTATACATAAACATTCATTTTATTTTAAAGTATGTATATTCAACAATAATCAATAACGATTAATAATAATATACAATCACTAGATGCAGAATAAGAGCTGGCCAGTGTACACTCATTTTCACTATTTCCAGTGTGGATATGCTTCTTGGATAAGATCCTTGTTATATTTGAAACTATCCTTATAATAAAATAATGGAAGATACCAGTATAGCAATAAATATTTGTGTGGGAACTTTTGTCACATAACATTGGTGAAAGAAATGTCCATCCGGGTTCAGTTCCAAGTGGGGAGAAAGGCAGTGGAAACATGGCTGCTTGGAAAACTGGTTTAATGCAGCAGAACCGTTAAGCACATGGTCCTGGTGCAGTTGAACACATGGAGTGAAGAGTGGGTGTTATTTATACCCTCTCTTTGGCTTTGAACTTGAGCTTCCTGTTCCTGTGGCAAGGACAGGTATTCTATTGGTTGCTGTAGGGTTCATGTGCAAATCCTAGAGTTAGGAGTTTGTCTGAGATAAGTCTGGTTGAACTGTGCTGAGTGATGTAATGAAGGGGCTTGATTGTGCCATGTGGTGAGTTCTGTTGCTAGATGGGTAGAGGACTAATCCTATTATGTCCTGAGGGTCGTGTCTTAATCCCATCAGCCTGGAGCTGAGGTCTTTTGTTTTGTAGATAGGCTGGCCCAGTCTTAATATACACCAAATATCTGCTGGGGGCAGGGAGCTGCTGTTTGTCTTTAAAATCTGTTTCTCCTTTTCTCATCCAGGGAAAAATAATATCCTGCCTTTTTAATATTTCCTAAAATACTTCATTCTTCTAGGAGAGGTGGGCGCCAACTTTCTTCAACATGAATTATTTGAATTTAAATCATGAATTTGGGATAGGAAGCAAAATTGTATCAGATCTTTTAGCAGATTTATATGTTACTATTGAGAGAGAGAGAGAAAAAATACAAAAGTGCATGCTTTCTTTTTAGCTATACAAAAGAGGAAGCCTGAATATTAGGGAAATAATCTTTCTCAGTTAAAAAGAAGACATTTTTGCAAAGGTACCGTTACACAGATAAGAAAATCAATGCAGACTGATTTATTCTTCATTGCAATTCTCCACACTCAATTCCACTTGGTGACTGAAAGTAGGAATGGGCTGCATTAAAAAGCATTGTGTCGGAGGGGCTGAGCAAATTTTATCTGTTGTGTTACATCCTTGATGACCCATTTGCACATAGAAATAATCAATGGCTGATGAATATGTATGTGTTATCCAGCACTGAGCAAAAAAAGGAGGAAAAAACAGTTGTCGGGTTTTTTTTTGCTGATGGACCAAAGAGAAACTAAATTATCTTTGTTCCACAAATTCAAGATTTATTGTTGGTTCTAAGCAATGGTATTGAATTTACTTATTTACTTATTTATTTATAATAAATTATAGCCATTTAAATCTCCAAAGACTGCTGTAGATGGACAGGGAGCAACAATCACAAGCCAGTGCAAACAATAAAGGTTTAGAAATAAACTAAACATAAATTTACATCATTGTATTGTATTGCAGCTGACAATTATTCATCTGGTCACCCCACCAGTCAAAACCCCCGAGGACTTCTGAAACAAGAGAGCTTTATATACTGATAGAATATTTGTACCTCAAGATTGAACTGTGGGGTTCCTGCTACTCTCTGAGGGGGTTTGAAAACTCCACTCCCTTCTAGCACTGATGATGTAACCTAGTTGGGTAAGGAAATGTTTTTGAGAAAACAACCAAGCTCAGAGAGCACCAACGACCCAGCAGCTTTTGTACATTTCTGGAAAGCCATGAAATCAGAAACCAGCTTCACCTTCAGAAACCAGCTATTCAGGAGGAAAAAGCTCCCCCGGAGATGGCCCCTCCTGCCTTGTTCTCAATAAGTGGAGACTTTTAACACGTAATTTAAGTTAGCTCTGAATGGGCAGTTTGTTTGGAAAAAGTGGATTCTAACAAGGTCCTGAGCCATACAGAGTTTTATAGGTGATAATCAGGTCCTTGAATTGGGGTCCAAATTAAACTAGTAATTCCATGTAGCTCCCATAGCAGAAAGGTTACATGGCACCAAGAAGGCTAACTTATAAACGTATTAGTTGCTGCAAACAAATTGCTAGCATGCTCTTCAAAGGAAAGCATAACCCTGTCAAGAGCCAAAGTTGGTGCAATTGCTTAATTCCAGAAAACTTCCTTCCTTCTACCACACCCCATCCCTCCTTCCAATATATCACTTGGCTCTCTCTCAACCTTGGAGAGCTGGAGGGAAGAGGACCCCTTCCTGTTCTTTGATCCACTTTGTGAGACCCCTGTCTCTTACTCAGAGAGCAATGTGGTTTTCGTATCTTTCTCTTTTGCAGGTGTTGGTGCTGAGATTGAACTAAGGCAAGGGTGTCAAACTCAAGGCCCAGATCTGGCCCGTGAGGTGATTAGATCTGGCCTGCAGGGCCACCCTGGAAACAGCGAAGGACCGGTCTGCAGTGCTTCTGCCAGTGAAAACGGAGCTGGCAAGGGTCGTGTGCGGCCCTCCCGAGTTCTGTTTTTGCTGGCAGAGGGTTGCAGGATGCCATTGCAGCCGAAAACAGAGCTCAGGAGCCCATTTTTGCTGACAGAGCACTCAGACCACCACAGGCAGCCCCCCCAACATGAGTGATGTCATGCTGGCCACGCCCATCCTGGCCCCCTGAAGTCAAACACAACCCTGATGTGGCCCTCAGTGAAATCAAGTTTGACACCCCTGAACTAAGGCATCAGTGATGGTGCTTTTTTGGGGGGGGGTGTCATTCTGCTCAGGATCTGTCAGCCTGAATGTCCTCCCAAATCAGTTCTACATCTGTATTTTAAAAATTACAGAAATATCCTTCCTTGGATCTTTTTTCACCTTTTCCTCTCTCTCACCTCTAAAGACTCTGGAGAAATCTGGGTTCTGGGCATAAAGCCACATTATAGGTAAAGATGTTCTGGGGATTACACAGACATAACCTTGGCATTTCCTTGGCAACAGTGTAGAAATACTTTGCTCTTGCCTTTTTCCTGGATACAATTGGTTTCCTAGTCTAGTCTGCAGCCATGATATTCTCTGGGGGGTCTCCCATCCAAATGGCATCCAGACCTAACACAGCTTAGTTTATGAGTCCACAAAAGCTCACTTAGGTACTGCCATGTGTTGATTCCCAAATGCAGCATGCCTATTTCTTTTAAAGATTACATAAAAGATAAATAAAAGAGACAAGGGCTGCTGACTGATTTAGGGAAGAAGAAAATTGGGAAGTATATCTGTTTGTATGTACCTAGGATAAGTGTCCAGAAGAGAGAAGTGTAGTACCGGTAGATGTAGTCTGGATTCCCAGAAGGGAGGCGCCATTCACCAGAAGACAAAGCAATGGAGCTTGGAAAGTTTGACTGGCAGAAAGAGGGTTAAAATGGGTCCTTCCTAACTTTCTCCAGAGTATATTTGTAGTTATGCAAATAGTTGCTTTAGTCTGTCCATAGGTAAAGAACAATAAAGGAAAGTACTCTTAAGTATAGGGATGCGGTGGCTCAGTAGCTAAGACACTGAGCTTGTCGATCAAAAGGTTGCCAGTTCAGGGGTTCAACTCCCTAGTGCCGCATAATGTGGTGAGCTCCTGTTACTTTTTCCAGCTTCTGCCAACCTAGCGGTTCGAAAACACGTAAAAATGCAAGTAGAAAAATAGGGACCACCTTTGATGGGAAGGTAACAGTGTTCCATGCACCTTTGGCATTTTGTCATGCTGACCACATGACCATGGAGATGTCTTCAGATAGTGCTGGCTCTTCGGCTTTGAAACAGAGATGAGCACTGCCCCCTAGAATTGGGAATGACTAGCATATATGTGCGAGGGGAACCTTTACCTTTACTCTTAAGTAATTCCATGTGTCATTCTTGGTTTCTCCCTCTCCCTCTCCCTCTCCTTCTCTCTCATCTATCTATCTATCTATCTATCTATCTATCTATCTATCTATCTATCTATCTATCTATCTATCTACCTACCTACC
>JANHZT010001594.1:194927-206144 GCA_032468215.1 Stegonotus admiraltiensis | reverse complement strand
TCTTTCTTTCTTTCTTTCTTTCTTTCTTTCTTTCTTTCTTTCTTTCTTTCTTTCTTTCTTTCTTTCTTTCTTTCCCGGTGTTGAAGGTTCGTCCCCCTCTAAAGATAGTACTCCCTATCAGTGACTACAATGGTTTTGAGCTTTTTAATGTGCTATATATTATGAATAATGCATTGGGGTGGGGGAATCTTGGGGGGTGGCTGCCTAATGGTATTACCGGAGAGAAAAATCCCTTTTTATCAATACAAAAAAAGGGTATCCTTGTTGTTTCCCCCGTAGCTGCAATGAGCTGCCCTGGCATTTTGCTTGTGTGAAGCAGTTTTCTTTGGGTAGGGAAATCATCCTTTATTGTTCTCGCTTGGATTTAGCAGCATTCGGTATGCTGCAGGTTGGATTTTCCTTCTCTCTTGCCTTTTTTTTTTTTTTGGTCAAGAAGAGAAAGAAGGGAGGGATCAATATTTTATTGTCCTTGCTAATCTCGTTTCTTTGCAGAGCAGTTACCTGGTTGACGTGTTAGCTAATAGCGTGGAGGTGATTGCAGAGAAGTGTAATTAAAACGGGCGATGTTGCAGACCTACACATGCAGACCCAGAGGAATAATGTAAATTACCTTGGCTTTCTAGGGAGTTATGGTTGCTTCTGTGGAGGAAAGTTTTCTCATTTGTTGGATGATGGGTAAGGAAGCAGACAGGGGTGATGATCTCCAGCCATTCAATCTCTGGGTGGCAGAGAAGGAGAGGATTACGGTCACAAGAGATTCTGCCAAACTTTGCAGCCAGTTCTTCTAGGGCGCCTTAGGATGAAACCCCATCTTTGTGTGACAAACGGGGGAGATGTGCCAAAATCCCTTGCTAGTCTCAGTGCAACTTTCCCCCGTGAAAGGCAAACCCTGATATAAAGAATGTGGTTTATCCCGGATTAATCCTGGGCTGATTAAAGTCAGACACGTCCCCAGGCCTCTACTACGATCAGGCTTGCTTTAACATGGGTGAAACAGACAAGCACAATTTGTACTTAGTCTCAAATCCCACATACCCTGGGTTTAATTTTGTGTCACTGTCAGCAAAGGATTTAGCCTTTGGTTAAAATGGAAGCAGGTATGCAAAATGTGGGAGGGGAATGGGCAGGCAAGCAGAAACGGGTAGCCCTTCCTGCTTCCCCTCCCTGTTTCTCCCTATCCCTGGAATTAAGTAAAAATCTGATGAATGGATCCAAAACTTTGGCGGCGAGAGTCTTCTCCCTTCACTTAAGTTCCAGAACACCTCCTCTGCTAATTGAGAGGCTGTCCCAGGTGCCTGCCTGGTGAGTGGCTCAAGAAATTCGTAAGAAAGAAGCTTCAAAATCTTCTGTATGGAATTTGAGATCCATTTAGAGAAGATTTGGATCATTCTGCCGAGTGAACAAAGAGATTGTTTACAAACAGCTGTCATTCTAGAGCTGCTCCTTCTTTTCATTCATCCCCCTTTCCATCTGTCTCAAGAGTCAATTCTTTACATAAAGGGAGGGGGAGAAATAGGGAGTCTTGGAATGTTGCATTGCCGAGAGCACGTGCCACGCCTCCTTTTTTTTTTTTTCATTTCCTTCAGAAGAGGGGTAATTCATTGGAAAATATAATTTCATTTTTTAAAAAAAGACCTTCCAAATGGGGCAGCAGTTCAGTAATATAATGCTGATTTGCGTGTGTGTATGTGTGTTGTTTATGTTTTAATAACAAAACATCTTTATCTGAAGGTATCGTTTTGCTGGTAGCAAGAAGCAGAAACATGAGATCTCAGGAGATTTTTCTTTATGTCACTAGAGATAAAATCAATCACAATATTGTAACAGGGATGTTTTAAACTATGGGGGGGGGAATTAAAAGTATATGCTCTGGGAGTCCATATTGCTAATGCTTGAAGTGGTTTTCTCTTGACATGTAATGATCCACCCTTCTCCCGCACCCCACCCCCCATGGGATTTTTCTGAATCCAATCCTTGAAAATCCTGTATAATATTATCCAGTTGATTGCTGTTATTGGATGAAATCTACTTGTTGACAGCTTTCCAGGATGACAGAACCCCTCTTTGCCCTTGAAGTCCCCAGCGGCTACTAGCATGGTCTGGCAGTTGTGTTTCTTTTTCCCTTCCACCTTCCTAGTTTCGTTTCCAAGAGTCCCTTAAACACTAATTATTTCTTGATCAATAATAGATTAGCTGTTGTTCGGTGAGCAATGTGCAGCTTCCTCTCATGGCCGCCCTTTTCCTCGGTTGTTTGAATTAAATTTAAAAACACACCTTAGCAAACCTTTGCTTTCTCAATCAGTTAGGCTATGGGGATAACAACTCCAGAAAGACATCATGATGCTAATGTTATATTCTGCATCGGTCAGGTCCCACCCTGAGTATCGTGCTCAGAGAATGACAAGGAGTATGATCAAGGGACCAGAATCTAAGTTCTATGAAAAGAGACTGAAGGACCTAGAAATACTTAGACTTGAGAAGGGAAGATTGAGCAGGGGCATAGGAGCATTCTTCAAAGACCTGAGGACAGAGAAGATCAGAATCCCTCCTCTGTTATCCCAGAAGGTTAGGCATGGAATTCAAGCTGCAAGGAGGCAGATTGCAGTTGAGGTTCCTAACAGTAAGAGCAATTTGATTGTGGAATTAATTGCTCGGAGAGGTGGTGAACTTCCCTTCACTGGATGAATGTCTGTGGAGATTCTCCACCATCCAGGTCATGGTTGTCCCAAAGGTGCTTTTCCACAAGACAACTGGACTTCCTTAGTTTTTTCCCTTGAAAACGTTTCTCTTCCCATGCAAGAAGCTTCTTCAGTTCTTGATGACTTCACTGGATGACTTCAATGTTTTAGCTTGGTTTCCAGCACTGAGTAGGGAGTTGGCTTCAGTGGCCTAAATGACCACTACTCTCTATGATTCTGGGATATCCAAACCTGTTGGTAAGTTTAAAGCGTAAGGAAGATGACCTTGACAGAAAAGTTTAGGCAAAAGGGACTGGAAGATTTTTAAACTCCACAACACCCAATTAACAATTAGAAGTGGTTCAGGCACTCCCCAATTCACTGAACCCGTGAGGAGGAGGTACAGCAAAATCAAACTTGTAAGATTTTATTTTATTTCCTGTGGAGTTGATTTCATGGTCTGGTCTACCTGGTGAGATTGATAGTAGGAGTGATTTTCCTGAGCATTGTACAAGCTTGGTCACAATATTACATTGCTTCATGAGTGTGATGGGAATATGATTGGAGTTGTCATCTAAATAAAACTGAATGCATCTGCTTGTGAAAAACAAATGGACTTAGCTTTTCATAAATACAAAAAGGTGTCATTGTAGGAGGAAAGTTGTGTAAATTTGCAGTGGCAAAAAAATCAGGAGTTTGGTAGCACATTTTCCAACTGACCAATTTCATTAAAAGGCATAAGCTTTCATGAGCTGCAGCTCACTATCAGATGCTCCACGTTCAAATATCCACATCCATGCTTAATCATCATATAAAAATAGAGGAAAAATTAACATTGCTTACTAAGTGGAATGAAGATATCTTACGTCACTATGACAAATAGGAAATCTCTGTAACTGCTATAGAAAATTATCAACTTAGTCATTTTCAGATGACAAGTGGTAATGCTATGTGATACAACTGCATATGTAGAATGAGTAAGGATGACCATTTTGCCAGGTGAATCAGATAAACATTTATAATATTACTTCCAGTCCTATGACAAGGATCAGTAGAGAAGGGTGTATCTATCAGTTGTTACTAGTAGAGAAATCATAAGGCAAGTCAAAAGAAAAGTTACATGGAAAATGAAAGTTGCCACAGAAGTCCTGGTCCCTCAATTCTCTTTACTGCTCTGAATCTGCTGTTGTAACTGATTTGGAGTTGTCTTCTACCACTTGGTAGAAGTTTGTGAATAAAGAGTTAACTTCACCTCCGTCATAAAATCAATTTTAAAGAAAGCACTCTTAACTACAAATGAATATTGTAGTCTTTGACTTTTTGTGGATGCCTTCCAGATGTTTGGATTTAAAAAATAGTGTTTGGTGGTTGGCAATTTTGGAAAGCACCAACCTAGAGAAAGATGGAATACTATAGCTGCTAACTCATAGGATGATTGAAATGGTGAAGATACTGTATATAAAAACGATGACATTGTATACTGTATGTTGCATTTATGCTCATGTTATTAACACTTGAAATGTCATTGAAACAGAAGCAGTCTTCTAGACTTGCAATTATCATGAAGGAAGGAAACAAATACATGTCCACTCTTTTTCTCAAGGACACCATTTTTTTGAAGACTTACTCCCATTTATTTATGAGATACTGTACCTTTTATATGAAATGAAATCGCAAAATTGATTTCACTTTGCCTTCAATTGTATGCAGGATTTTTTAGAACACAGACCAATGCCAGTTGAGAAGCAAAACATCTAATAATTTCCATCTTCATGGTGTGGACAAAATCTTCCTGTAGACATTTTTAAATATGTTATATAAATATTTTTTCACATTTTTTTTCATTGTAAGAGTTACCCTGGAAAGCCTACATAGGACTAACGAGCCAATGTAATTTGCCAGATAACCAAATGATGCTAATGCATTCGGCTGCCTTTCTTTGAGCTCCAGATAAATAAATGTGGCCAGAACCAAAATCACTGCTGCCATTCTAGCAAATAGAATTGTATGGCATTTCCATTTGGAATAAAAGCACCAAAGTACTGAAGCTAAGGAAAAAGTAGGATTGAGCCATGGACTATAATAAGACATTGCATCATTTTGGGGCAAAAAAAAGTAGTATTTCAGGAAGCCTGCTGCCCACTATTTAAGATATGTCTAGAGTTTTATAGGCGATAGAAATTAGCTTGGGAGGAGGTTATCTTCTCACCAAGCCCAATATAGTCTACCTCTTGCTCATATAACATATACCATGTGAGCGTCATTCAAATCTCATTTTTTAGTTTAGGTATACAGTTCATACATTTATCCTTTTAATCTTTTTTTCTACTTAGCTTGGCAGAGGTTTTGTGACTAGTAGCATAGGACAGGGCATCAAAATAACAAACAAGTTCTTTTTTAGCCTTAAGAGTAAAGAAATATTCCATCATAAAGACTACCACATGTATTATTATTGTGCATTCTTTCCTGGATCATTTTATCAAATTCTTGAGGCTAATTGTAGACCTGGAGATTGGTTTCAGTTTACATATAGCACAGTCATTAGAGATTTGACTGCAGATTTTCAGTTAAAATGGCTGGCACTCAAATATGTAAAACAAAACTTGCATATGATAGTAATTGAATAGCAACACTGTAAAACTTTGTGTTCCAGTCAAAGAATTTTACTCTGGTTTCACATTTACTACTGGAAATCAATGAATGACTTCCAGAATGATGCATTCTAGGCAAAAATCAAGAAAATGTTGGGAAGACACCAGAATATTCCATAGCAGGAATACACTTTTTCACACAATCAATTCTGTGCACTTGCATAACACCCAAATAAATAAGTGTATTTCCAAATAAACATTAGAAGATGGCATTCCCTCTCTTCATGCTAGAGTCATAGTGTCTCTTTGCATTCTTCTATGCTCTCTGTGGTAGACAGTTGTCAATGGCTTTAGACCTCAAGGTAGCTTCCATTATTTCAAAGAGAAGACAATAGGCAAAGAAATCTGGCAGCTGCCTAGCATTGGAATACTTAAACAATGCAACTCTTAAAGCAGAAAGTGAAGTATGAGTCTTGAGAACAATTTTGGCTAGAGGAAAATGGTGGTGCAGAGGCTCCTCCCACTTTTGCATTCTGTTTATTGCCCTGACTTGGTTCAGTAGCTTTTTGCTCACTGGGCCATGTTGCTATTACTTAAGTAAGCAAAGCCCATAGGTGAACTGAGAGGACACGGTTGGGATCATTTATGGATAATTTCTGCCTTCATGCATTCATTCTTTTGGGTGCCTTGTGGTTTTTACATTTTAATAATGACTTTATATATTTATTATTTAAAGTAATGGTTGTACACTATCCAGAATCAGTTTTTGTGTGATGATGGGCAGCTATATAAATTTGATTGATGGATAAATAAATAAAATGAGTAAGTAAGTGTATGTTTTAGAAGCACTAAATGATGTAAGGATTTCTTAAACAAGAAAGTTAAAGGGAAAAAAATCCATAAATCACAATTGGGAAACAATTTTTCATTAGTGGAGAAGATATAATATTCTTTTTCTCCCAGACATGGAAATATTGTAAATAAGATTCCTGCTGTGTCAGTAAGAATAAGGTAGAAGACTTATTTAAAGTCTCAGTATTTGGTGTGAATTTTACATTACTCCAGGGGTGTCAAACTCGCGTCATCACAGTTTGTCACGTGACGTATTGGGACTCTTTTCCCCTTCGCTAAACCGAGCAAGATGGGGCCAGCATGTGATGCATCTGGCCCTCACCACAAGTTTGACACCCCTGCATTATTCCATTGTATAGTTAAAGCTCAAAACTGCAATGGAGTTCATACATGATATCTTTATTTTTACATTTTCACCACATATCTTCATTTTCCTATTCCTATATTGGTCCCCTTCTCTATAAGGGGTCCATCATGCTGGATCTTATGACAACTAATTGTTATGGCTGTGACAATATATTGTAATAATAGTCATGACCACATTTGTCATTTTCACATATAATTATTCTGTTTCTCTAGATATGCCCTCTAAACTTTCTATTTAGTCTTATTAAATAAAATTTGAGTGTTGAAATTCCCAAGACATTTTTGAAAGTGAAGGAGAAGTAGACTTTTTTAAAAAAAAATGTTTCTCTAATAGGGTATACAAATCAGCCCTGATCCAATTCAGATTTGCAGTTGAAATCAATTTGCCTGAAGTGTGTGTTTTCCTATGTGTTTGTGTTTCCCTTTGATTTGGATTTGCAGTTTTGGAAAAAAGGGTCATTTGTGTATGTGCAAAAGTTCATTGAATTGATTTGAAGGCACCTATACTTGATTTAACTCATTGATTTGGTTCAAAGATTCAATTTGATGGATGATTTCAGTCGAATTGCTCTCATGTCAAATCTCTGGATCGAAGCTTCCTACAATTGTTTTTAGGGCATTGTTGGTTTTGAATGATTTTGTCTCATATGCACTATGTTCTTTTTTTATTTCTGCTATTCTTTGGAGACGTTTTAACCTCTCAGTCACTTTTTGTAAGTGGGCAGCCATATAAATTAACGTATTAAATAAACTCCCTACTTTAGGCAGTTCAAAATATGCATATGGATATTTAAATCTATAAATCAGTAGATTTCTAACATAAAAAGATTCTAAAGAAGTTACCAAATGTTTTTACTATGTAAATATTTTTTGAGTTGGAATTCATTCATCACGCCAAAGCATAATGCGGTTTGTTTGGATTTTTCATCAAATGTTGTATAAATCCAACCAATTCTGACTTACTCAGTCGTCAAGTAAGGTGTGATCTGGAAACCCAGTTTGAGTCTTTATCACGGGTGTAAAACTGGTGACCTGCAATCACGTGCAGGCCACGCCCACCCCAGCTCCGCAAATGGAAAAAACCTCATGAAACATCATGTGACTGCAACATGACACAGCGAGTTTGACACCTGTGCTTTGTATCATTCAGTTAAACAAGGGAACATGAGAAATGTGTCTGATCTTGAAAAGCTTTCAAGGGTCCTAAATCTATACTAAAACTATTGTTAGATAACGTAAAACAATATGGTATTATTTTTATTACTTCTTAAATTTGTCTTCACTATAAGCTGGTAAGAGCAGGTGGGACCAATTCTCTATTTTCCACTGATTGTCCTGCTTGATATTTAATCCTACCCCAGCGATAGTGGTAGTATATTTTATTTTATTTTATTTTATTTTATTTTATTTTATTTTATTTTATTTTATTTTATCTTATCTTATCTTATCTTATCTTATCTTATCTTATCTTATCTTATCTCCAGGTGCCTCTGAGAAAAAAAGCAAAGTGCTATTTGCAGTTGTCTCTCTTGAATTACTACCTTCTTCTAAAAATAAATTTGATTGGATGACTGGTTGAGTGGTTGAGTTTGTCACAGTTCTATCCACCTTTCTCTGAAACCTTAAGATGCTGTGCCATAAAATGTACTTCCCCTACATTTTATGACACAACAAGCTTGTGAGATAATTGGGGCTAAGAGAGAAGAAAGGCAGGGACAAAGTCATTGAGTGAATTACCATTAAATGGGTTTCTTCAGTCCTAATATAATGCCTTAGCCTTTCACCCACCCTGACAATCTCAATCTCTCTCACTTTCTCTTTTCTCTCTTTCTCTTTCTCTCTTTCTCCCTCTCTCTAGCTTTCTTACTATGTATTGGAATGGACAGAAGAAAAGCAAGGTAGTGAGCAAAAGCTTAGAATGCCAAGTTGATTAAGCAATTGTTTAGTTCCGATAGTTTGCTGTTTTGCTTCTCTTTTGCTTTTCCAGTTTTAAATTTGGCAACCACCTTTTGAAATGGATTTCCCTCCCATGCCTTAATTCCTGTGGGCATACTTAAGTGGGAACACTCAAAAGGGCAACTAAAATGTTTTATGCTGTTGTACTTGAAAAAGCAATTGTCTACATCCAAAGGTTGTTTTCACAGTATATGTATTTTTTTTAAAAAAAACAGGTGTGAATTAGTCATACCTGATAAGGAGAAAATTGGCCACATTTAACCAACAGAAAATGTAGTACTTGAGAAAGGAGAGCTAGCTAATGTTATTCAAAATGTCATTTGAAGTTAATTTTTTTTTAAAGTCTGCTGGAAGTATATCATTTTAGAAAAATGTCACTGATGGAACAAAAAGCTTCTACAAGGTGTCAGTAAAGCCGCAAAGCAATTTTTTGCTTTTGGAATTGCCACACCTCCTCAAGAAACACACTTGTATTCATTTAAAACAAAATAGCATTTTCAGTCATATAAAGCAATATTAAGAGTTGCTTCATTTTCTATGCTCATCTGTGCTTCTTAGATTTTACTCATCACTGCAAAGCCTGGGTTGCTATCATTCCATAGCAGTTACTAATAGATATTGCCACATTTTAGGTCTAATTATAACATAATTAGGATAAGAGTTCAACATAAAATAACTGTTACAGAATGAAATCCCACCTTCATTATATTTTTTAAAAAATGGTATACCTCTTTAACTGTGTTGTGTTTGACTACCTGGGAATTAAATTTACTATTTTCCAATTGTCCCAAAGATGCTTTTTCAAGAGGCAACTGGACTTTCTTGGTTTTCTTTGAAGACGTTTCACTTCTCATCCAAGAAGCTTCTTCAGCTCTGACTGAATGGTGGGGAATGGAAGGATTTATACTCCTTGCAGACAGCTGGTCATTTGCATCCTTTTAGAGACTCCTTGAGGCCACTTGGAAGTTTATCTGTGTCCTCAAGGACACCTGAATAGTGCAAATGGAGTCTTCTTGGAACTGCTGAAAGGAGCTGTGTTGTAGACTGGAGATGGGTGGTGTCATGTCCCTCCCCCAATGTTGAAAGAGGGCTGTTCAATTTTGACCTAGATGGCCTCTTTGACCCCTCTTTCAAACCGGCCGTCCTCTCTGTCCAAAATGTAGACTTTGCTGTCTTCAAAAGAGTGGCCTTTGTGTTTTAAATGCAGATGGACCGCTGAATCTAGTCCTGATGGGTTTGTTCTCCTATGTTGCGCCACGCGTTTATGAAGTGGCTGTTTTGTTTCCCCAATATACAGATCTGCATATATAACGTCTATGGAGATTCTCCGTCATCCAGGTCACACTTGTCCCAGAGGTGCTTTTTCAAGAGGCAACTGGACTTTCTGGTTGTTTTTTGAAGACATTTCGCTTCTCACCCGAGAAGCTTCTTCAGCTCTGACTGGATGGTGGAAGATGGAAGGATTGTTTCCATACAATCATTCATTTAGTGACTGTTTGACTTATGAGCATTTTTCTCACGACCGTCACAGCATCCCCTTGGTCACGTGATCAAAATCCAGGTGCTTGGCCACCGACTCATGTTTATGACGGTCGCAGTGTCCCAGGGTCAGGTGATCCCCTTTTGCAACCTTCTGATGAGTCAGTGGCGAAGCCAGATTCACTTAACGACCATGTGACTAACTTAACAACTGTTCACTTCACGGTGGCAAGAAAGGTCGTAAAATAAAAGGGGCGAAACTCACACATCTCACTTAGCGACATAAAATTTGGGCTCCATTGTGGTCGTAAGTCAAGGACTACCCGGGTGTATTGCCCATTTATTTCTATTTCTATTCTTTGCTTCTTCACCGAAAGACCCAAGCAGCCCCAGATGAGAAAACAGGAGTCATTTACAACTTAACAGACAGTCCTCGAGTTACTACCGCAATCGAGCCCAAATTTTCTGTTATTAAGCAAGACATTTGCTAAGTGAGTTTTGTCCCATTTTACGACCTCTCTTGCCTCAGTTGTTAAGCAAATCGCTGAAGTCGCTAAATGAGTAAGACGGTTGTTCAGTGAATCTGTCTTCCTCATTGACTTCGCTCGTCAGAAGGTCGCAAAAGGAGATCACGTGACTCCGGGGACGCTGCGACCGTCATAAATACGAGTCAGTTGCCAAGTCTCCAGATTTTGATCATGTGACCCTGGAAATGCTACAACCGTCATTAAGCGCGAAAAATGGTCGTAAGTCCCCTTTTTCAGGGCCGTTGTAACTTTGAACGGTCCCTAAGTGAAGCGTTGTAAGTCGAGGACTACCTGCAGAGTGAAACTCGGAGGGTTTTGGGTGAGAAGGACAACATCTCAGCACGGACTTCACCCTCTGCGTAATTCCCTAATTATCGTCGCTAACTTCATTTGTGGCCATTTACACTACTGCCGCAATTGTGTAATTTCACAAATGAACAAAGGGACAGCACTGACTAAATTACATCAATTACCGCATAATGTAAATTAAGGTAATTATGGTTTTTTTTTAAAAAATCACATTTCGTGGGTTATTAATGGACACCTGTTTCTCCTAAGTGCTCGGTAAAAATTGGGGTTTTATCGTATAAGAGACTCTAGACTCTTTTTCCCACCCAGCCAAGAAGTGGGAAAAAAGGAAGAAAAAGAACATTTCTCTTTTACTCTCAGATTCCTGAATGGGGGTCCCCAGAGAATAGAGTAGAGTAGAGTAGAGTAGAGTAGAGTAGAGTAGAACAGAACAGAACAGAACAGAACAGAACAGAACAG
>JANHZT010001594.1:176342-188927 GCA_032468215.1 Stegonotus admiraltiensis | reverse complement strand
GGTGGGGTGGGGTGGGGTGGGCGCAGGGATTTGTGCTACCGGTTCTCCGAACCACCCGCCGCCATCACTACCGGCTCAGGCAATCCGGTCCAAACCGGGAGCATTTCACCCCTGGCATAGCCTTTGCATAAGCCAGATAAAGCCATCTGGAAAACCTACCTGGATAGTTCAAATCTGTCTCGGCAATGAGAGGTGAATCTTCTTAAAATATACTTTGCTTTACACAGGTAAATGAATCTGCTTTCCCAGGATAGAACACAACTTGAATTTGCAGTGTTCCCTGGTATTATTTTTACTCCTAGGCTTCTCCTTATTTGAGGCAGAGATACCATTAGTATCTTAATCTTTCAGAATAAAAATAGCCTGTTTCTTCAGAGCACTGTGTGTGTGCAGACTGCTAAAATGCTCCTGCATTTCACAAAGCAGGCTGCTTCTGATGTTCAGGTAGCTGGTGATGGAAGACTTAATCACAGAGTTTATTTCAGCAAATCTGTGCAAATCCTTATTTGTCTTAAAGGGAGCAGAACAGAATAGACCATATCAAATGACTAAATCAATAAAACTAATACAAATATACAAGTAGATACAAAGAAAATAATAGGACATGTTCATTGTATGTTGGCACCCCTGCAAATTAACCCCAAACTGATCTAAATTCTGTCCTCTTTGAAATAGCCTTGGAAATAAAGTGTGCATCTTATTAGTGATATGCAGGTTCATTCCCTGCATGAAGTAAAACAGTTTTTCCTGGCTCCCCCAGCATTTTTTTAGTTTTTAAATAGCAATAGCACTTGGACTTATATACCATTTCGTAGTGCTGTATAGCAGTCTATAAGCAGTTTAGAGCAGTGGTGGAATCCAATTTTTTTTACTACCGGTTCTATGGGCGTGGCTTGGTGGGCATGGTGTGGTTTGGTGGGCGTGGCAGGAGAAGGATACTGCAAAATCTCCATTCCCACCCCACTCCAGGGGAAGGATATTGCAAAATCTCCATTCCCACTCCACTCTGGGGCCAGCCAGAGGTCATATTTGCCAGTTCTCCAAATTGCTCAAAATTTCCACTACCGGTTCTCCAGAACCTGTCAGAACCTGCTGGATTTCACCCCTGGTTTAGAGTCAGAATATTGCTCCCAATTATCTGGGTCCTCATTTTACTGGCCTTGGAAGGACGGAAGGCTGAGTCAAGGAAGGCTTGAGCCAATCAAGATTGAACTCCTGGCAGTAGGTAGAGTTAGCCTGCAATACTGCATTTTAACCACTTCACCACAGTGGTTCCTAAGAATCTAAGTAACCAGACTTTTCTGCAGAGGACAATTTGCAGTCAAAAAGAATCGTCCAATGTCTTCAATGGCTGATGCTGCACAAACACACAGTCTTTCTTTAAATGAAATTCCATGAAACCTCCCATGTCTCTGCAGAAGATTGGCAGCACACATCCATGAACATCAACCAGCAGTCAGAAGACATGATGAAAATCCATTAATTTCACAATACATAGGACAGGCTTAACCATAGTTTTAACTGGGGAACTGTGAGCATTTTAGACCAAGCCAAGTCTAGAACCATCGCGAATTCCTGGAAACCTGGGACTCAGACAGATTGGTCATCAACTGGCATATTGACATAAACAACATCTACATGTCAATTTCAAGTATATAGTTATTATTATCTACATTATGTTACTAGACAGTTCCAAAACTATAATGGAGCTCAACCGTAGCAGAGAAACCCGCTAGCTTTCTCTTGTATGAAAACAAGTTACTTACCTCATGATATCTGAGGAGTGGCCCACAATTAATATATTGTTTGCTTTCTTACTGTTATTGTTACTGTTCAGTTGTCCCTTTGTACATAACAAGCAATTGCCATTGTATTGTGTGGATGGATGGATGGATGGATGGATGGAGAGAGAAAGAGATAATAGAGATAGATAGATAGATAATACAGAATAAAAACTGACAAGAACTAATATTTAGAATAGTGTTCTTTTCAAGAACCATCCTTTACCTATTCAGCAAATGCTATGCCCTGAATCCAAATAGGCAACCTATTTCTTAAAAACATAGATTTAGCAGAAGTTTTTTTTTCTCCTTCCTCTTTGTTTTGGTGTCTTAGTCTAAAATTTCCTTGAGGATTGCTGCAATCTGTTATTGTACTGCCTGCATGCTTTACAAAGCTGCCGTATCCTATGTACGGGCCATCTGTCAAAGCAGCAGTGACAAAATGAATTAATCTGAATTGCAGATGTGTTAATGAACGCCTTTGAAAAGCTTAAACAAGCTTTAATTAAAACAATACAGAAGAGGGTTTAAACCTTTTTTTAGAGCTTTAACAACTATTGCATTCATATTTGTTTTAATATTTGGATTTTATTTGGAGTCACATACTAGATGTGCAGCTTGTAAATCAGATAAACAAAAAAGCACATGAAGCAGTTCCTTAATCCATAATTAGATAAATTTGAAAAATGTGACAGCAAGAGAAATGGGACATTTTTGATGAAGCAGCTTTAAAACAAAGTGTTGGCTGTTTTGTTGGGGGAAGGTTTGAAGTGCGTATCCTTGAATGACTAGGAAACAAGCAACCACATTTAAACATACAGCTAGTCCTCGATTTACAACCATAATTGGGACCAGAATTTCCATTGGTGAGCTTAAGTGACTTTGCTTAATAGCAATAGCACTTAGATTTATATACTGAGCCTGAACCTTGAGCCTGGTGGGATTTGAACTGCCAAATTGCAGACAGCCGGCAGTCAGCAGAAGTAGCCTGCAGTACTGCACTCTAAGCACTGCACCATATTAGCTCTTAATAACAAATGATTCCCAATTTTGTGATCTTGGGGTAGGGCATGGTTGATGAGGAAATCATCCTACTTGTCAACTGACTCATGCGGTTATTAAGCAAAGCTGGCTGGGAAGGTCACAAACCATGATCACATGACCCTGAGACACTGTAACCATTGTAAATACATGCCGGTTGCCAAACACCTGGATTTTGATCACATGACTGTGTGGGGATGCTGTGACTCCTTGCACATTTCATAAATGTGAAGACTGATCAAAGGTCATTTTTTTCAGTACCATTGCAACTTTGAATGGCTTTTCTGGCAGGCCTGGGGCCGTTGATCTTGCTCTTGAGATCTGGCGAGATCTGGCCATGAATGGTGTGAATGTGTTTTGGTAGTTTTTTAAATGTTTTTTAAATTTTTTAAATTTTTTAAATGGTTTTATATTGTTTTTTTAATGTGTTGTGAGCCGCCCTGAGTCTTTGGAGAAGGGCAGCATACAAATTGAATAAATTAAATTAAATTAAATTAAATTAAATTACTAAATAGCATTAGCATTAGACTTCTATACCGCTTTACAGTGCTTTACAGCCCTCTCTAAGCAGTTTACAGAGTCAACATATTGCCCCCAACAATCTGGGTCCTCATTTTACCCACCTCGGAAGAATGGAAGGCTGAGTCAACCGTGAGCCTGGTGAGATTCAAACTGCCAAATTGCAGGCAGCCAGCAGGCAGCAGAAATAGCCTGCAGTACTACATTCTAACCACTGTGCCACCGTGGCTCTTATGAATGATTTTAAGTCGAAGGCAATCTGTATTCTATTTGGAGATCCTAGAGTTAGTGTTACCCTATTTGTAAAAGTGTCCAACTTCTGAGGGGTACTGCCATTTGTGTGGCAATGTAACTAGAAAGGACAAAGGCAATGTTTGAGCTTTTTAAAAAGAATAGAAAAGAAATAAAGCTTTAACATTGGTTTTTTGAGTAAAATAGGTGTGTTATTTCTCCAAAAGCAAATACTTTGACAGTTTTAAGCTATCAAAGAAGGTCAAATTTTGCCCCAGAATTTGGACTGCGTACCTTGGTAGGCTTTATGGCATGGACAAAAGTCTTTACTTGCTATAGGATCCTGTCCAGGCCTGCTACAAACATAGAGATAAACCTTAAGAAAGAGTTCATTTTCACATTCATTTTGAATCCAGGCTTTTTATTCAAAACTTTGGTAGAATAGTGTATTGAAGTGCCCAACAGTATCCCAAGTGTGGTCTTACCAAGACATTATAAAGTGGTATTAATACTTTATGTGATCTTGATTCTATACGTCTGTTAATACAGCCTAGAATCATGTTGGCTTTTTTGGCAGCTGCAGCACACTGCTGTCTCATATTTGATTGTCCACTAGGACTCCAATATCCCTCTCACAGTTACTGCTATTGAGCGAGGTACCACATATACTGTACCTGTGCATATGGTTTTCCTTGCCTAAATGTAAAACCTTGCTTTTTTCAGCATTGAATTTCATTTTGTCAGATAGCGTCCAATGTTCAAGTGTGTCAAGATCCTTCTGTATCTTAAGCCTATCTTCTGGAGTGTTGGCTATTTCTGCCAGCTTGGTGGCATCCCCAAATTAGATGTTCCTCTTCTATCCCCTCATCTAAATCATTGATTAAGATATTGAAGAGTAATGGACCTAAGATAGAACCATGGGGTACCCCACTGCATACTTCCCTCTATTTAGATGCAGTTCCATTGAGTGTGGTTGATCAGTTACAAATCCATCTGCTGGTGATCCTGTCTAACCCATATTTTTCTATTGTATCAAGTAGCATATTGTGGTCTACTTTATCAAATGCCTTACTGAAGATGTAGTTCCATTGAGGACAACACATTGAGTATGTAAGGACCTAAATCTGTCTGTTATTAGGCTAGTGCTCCTTGAACTGGTCAATGGTTTTCAGATTAATTGAAATTTCTCATAGGAGTTTATATAACTGATGTCACCACAGCTTTATTCATAATTTGGGAAACCTGTGTCTGTATCAGCTTGGCCTACATGTATACTAATATCAAAAACTATGCTGGCAGGATTACTTCATGTACAAGTAATGAGCATTCATTATAATAAAAAGTTGCAAAAATGTTTTATTGCAGCAGGAGTTCTAAAACAACGCAAGGCAAGGTTTTATTCAACTTCCTCCTGTTTCTGGGTACATCTCATTTTAAAAGGGTGCAATAAGTCAATATTTTATTGAAAATCATTAAATGTAATTTGCTGTAGATTTTGCTTTCTAACCCTGTAGGAATTCATGTTGTCAAAAGCAAGAAATGCTTCTTGCTTCTTTTTTCTAAAACCTAGCTAGAACATTTTCTAAGATAGTTTGTATCTTACATTTTGATCCAATTATTCCAATTTCAACTTTTCCAGCTCTGGTAGTTCTATTAAAATTAGTGGGTCTGTTGTGATCCTCAGGAGCTGTAATTTTGGGGGTGTCATGATAGGTATGAAAACAGATGCGAAATTGAACAGAACCAACAAAAAACGGATTTCATTAAGCTTTGCAAAATGTTAAAATTAATATTCACAGCTATGTCACCTTCGCCTACGACTGGACTGAGCAAGGGTGAAAGAGAAAGAGAAATCAATTCCACGAGTTTTGGAGAATGTAAGAATGAGTTGAGAATTTTATATCTTGTCTTGCTGTCCATCCTGTTGTAGTGTTTGTGATTTGGGGGAGTTCATGTGGCTGGGTTGGTTGGAGATTTTGGCATGAAGCATGAAATGTACTAAAAGTCACTAATGCTTTCCTTAATGTGTCACTGTCAACCAACATAATGAAAAATAATATTGTAGCTAAAGTGAAGTGTTAGCACTTCTCTGTTTAAAAAAGGTTTACCTGTAAGCTACCTGTTATCATTCCTTTTCATCCCATGTTAAGAACTCTTTTTATAACTTTTGCATGAAATCATTGAGAGATTGCAAATAAGCCACTGGTGTGAAAATTGATCCTTACATCATGGGAGACTGAAGACAGAATCAAGTTTAGTCATTGTAGAATACTTGGTAGAGGGTTCCCCCAGCCCCACTCTTCCAGGTGGGTTTCTAGTCCTTTAAATATCATTTAATTTGAAATGATAATTATGCTGATCAGCATTTAAGTGTGCTTATCAGTCTTCAAACATTGTTTTACCATTTGATAAAACAAACAAAAGAAACATTAATTGGGGAGGGGGGAAACAGACAATAACATTTTTAATGTGGAATCCCCTTTATTTATTTATTTTTGTCCATGTGGCTTATTTCTAACCAATGCCACTCGGTCAGTTTCTATCATTGCATCAGGGAAAATATCAGATAATGTTGAGACTTCATGTTTGATGTCAATTTCCAGATTAGCAGCCAGTGACTCCATTGCCACCTCTAGCTAGCACTATAACCAATTAAATGGCCTCCCAAAGATATGGAAACTATATCAGTAGGGACTTGTCAGATGCTAAGGTTAGCCATGTACTTGGATCAATTGATGCAAAAGGCTGTAAAATGAGTTTTGATTCACTTTTGGTTATGTTGTGCACATATGTGTTTGTACTCATGATGCCATTATCTTATTACTATCTCCTTTCCCGTCAAAGGAGATTCACTGCTAGACTGTGTCAACAGTAATGAAAATAAGGATGTATTGAGACTCTTGAGAAGTGTTTGCTGAATTGTAAGCAGTTACACGTACTAGATTTTATATTTGATTGGATTGTTTCAAACCCAAACCATTATTAACGCACTATCCAGAGACCATCAGAATTAAAATTCATAACACCAGTGAGGTAGCAATAATTGTGTGGAATTATGAGTGCATAAGAATCAATGAAGGAATCATTAATATAAATGGAATAAGTGACTAAGCCTGAAATAATATACCAGAACAAACAAACTTCTTAACCTTGAAAATGTCATCTTCCTTATAGTATCTCACATCTTCAGGAATAAGTTTCCATGAACAGTCACGATAGATAGACTAAAACAGCTTTATTTGCCATCATGCTACTCTTATTACTTAAAAATAGCTCTAGGGTGTCAAATTGGCAGCCCGCGGGCCGGATGCGTCACACGCAGGCCACACCCACCCCAGCTCCACAAAGGCAAAAAAAATCACAATACATCATGTGATGCGATCAAGTTTGACACTCATGCTCTACTCTAAGTGGGGGGAGGGGGGAGAAAGCAGCATTATTCTCATTCAACTTATCTAACTAAACTGCAAGAACTGCAAGTAACATAGGTAGAACTGAAGGGTTCATATTTTCATTTGAGAAAATAGAAGAACAGAAAGTTTTAGTTTGGGTTGAAAGCATTATCAAGTTCACAGGTTAAAATAGGTGAGAAAGTGCTGCAGAAATGTTCTGCAGAAGCTATTTTGCATGTTTCAGACTAGCTCTTAACATGTTTCACCTAGACCTAATTGGAAGAAACCTTTAGCTTTTGTGAACTAGAGGCAGCAACCAAGACCAATTAGTTTAGAATACAGTTGGCCTTCAGCTTGATTACTGGCAAAGTTCACATATATATTTTTATGCAATTTGACTTGCATTTAAATTGAGTTGTTGTAAGATAATAACCTTCAGATAGCTAAGTATTGACCAGCCCTAGCATCTCACTATTCTGTCATTATGCTTAGAAAATGGTTGAGCTGTAGCTCAGTGCACTAATGCATGCAGGCTTTAGAGTCACTTTATTGTAATAAACACTGGTAGGTTAAGATGATAGGAAATGGAAAATATAGACAGAAGTCAATAGATGTATAGAAGAATGTACAGTATCGGCACTTTTTTTAATTCCAACTCTTTAGTTCATGCAGTAATTTAATACTTAAACTCTCAGTCAATCTCCATAGTGGAGAACAAATTGTCAGCACAATGCTTGATTTAATGTTGCCCACAACAAAGAGAATCCAGAATTCATTTTATTTAAGCTGATTGGATGCCATTGGCTTCCTTTCAACACTTCCATAAAAGGATAGGGATTTGGTTTTACCTGTGACTGCTCTTTTGCTCTGGGATAATTTCTGTATCTGGATGACTTTTTGGCACTGAATTTTCAAAAGCCAAAGGAAGTTTTCAAAGAAAAAAAATTCAAAATATCTTGGAACTCACTATTCATAGAAATAGTGAGGATTAGTTCCCTCCACTCAAATATTTCAATTTTAAAACACAATTTCTTAACGGCATATGAAGCCTTTGTGTTTTGATGCATTTAAAAGTAATTACTTGACTGATACATGAATACACTTGGTTTTATCTGACTTTTATAATATTTAGCATATACAACCAGTGTCTTAAAAGATTAAATTTCCCTGTGGAATACTGTATTTTATATATTCTGATCGTGTTAGTGCAAACAATATTATCCTCTGAAAAGTTTCAGAAATTGAGTCATTGTAATGGTCAGAAACATCTTAAAGTACAGGAAGAGAATTCAGGAAAAGAACTTTCCTTTCTTTCCCAAATGACAAGTAAGGTTTATGCTTAATTTACTGTCTCTTGTTGCAATCTGCCATCACAGACCATAGACTGTGTTGTGAATGATCCAGCACGTTATGTTTATCAACACAAAGCAACCTTCACTCTAAATACCTAATATTCCATTTACTCAATACATTCATTTTGTTACTTACTACTATTGCTGCTGCATTGTGTTAACTGAGCCTTGCCATTGTGTCAGGTTGCTGCAAATCTCTGCAATGCACGCACATGCCACACTTCGGCATTTCTGGGAACAAGGGAAGAACTGGAGAGAGAGTAACAGTGCTAGCCAGTTCAAAATGAGCAAACAAACATTGCCTTCATTTTGAATCATTTTTGAAGCCAAATTTCAGTGAAGCGTCATGACAGAATCATATTTATTTAGCTGATGAGAAGAGGAAAAGCTGAAGAAAGAAAACAATTCCCAAACCAGAACAGCAGCCAGAAAGGGAAAAGTCACCACAAACAGGCAACGTGATATTATGGCTGGGGCACACTAGAAATGTTCAGTTCTAAAATGACTTTTGCATTATGCTTGCAATGTGACATTGAAGCTACAACCATTAACAAGAGGGCTGATGCACATTAGTCTTTGTGCACTTAATCTCTTTTCAGTACTGAACCTGGGTCTGATCAGTGGATAAATAAAGATCTCTCCTGGGGGAGTACTGTGTATATAAACCTGGATACAGGTATACAAGAGATATAGTCTTAGTCAATGTAACAGATAATTTGCAAGGATTGTGCCCAGTAGCTCCTGCCATTTATAGTGCTGTCAACTGAATTGATGCAAGCAATTTTAAAAAAAAGGCTTGCAAATGTTAATTATTACAAAAAAATATTTCTCCTGATTTGTTTTCCATTCCTCATCTCTCTTTTGAAAAGAAAATCAACAGTACTATACTACTAATGGAGTTATACTCTCTAACAGGATCTCATTTGCCTAATGACAAAAAAACTATCTACTCATTATTTCCAAAAAGGATCAGGGATTTATAACCGACACTAGCATCGACAAATTCTGATAATGCGGCACAGAACAAATACTTAATTGGCAGTCAGTTGGCATCTGAAATAAAAACCATGCTTTAGGCGTACTGAGAACTGAAAAATGAAAAATAAAATACCCTGACCGTATTAAAGGCTGTCTATGGCAGATAGTTTTGAATTATTGCAAAAATAGGGAATCTAAATTCATGGATTCAAGTGTTTGCTGAAATTGTTCATCCATGATAATATCATATTTTCCATGTTGATATTGTATTGTGTTCCTTATATATGCAATATTCTTTCGCATATAAATTAGTGGTTTGTGTATTTGACATATTTCAGGTTGTATCTTTGTTCAAATCCCATCCAGTTTTAAAGATTCCCAAACCCTGACAGAGGTTACATTAACACCTTTTAGATTTGAAAGAAGTTTGTTTTAGATGCATATAGTGCATTGATTATGGCATGGATTACAATTGCACATACATACACATACAAATCTTGAGTGGCTAGTTTTACATTGAACCAGAAAGGCAACGTCATTAAAATGGATTCCTCAAAAAACCCTTTTGCCAAGTATGAGAAGAAGTTGATTATATTGGTTTTGCAATCCATTTGGCTGGTGAAGACCAGATGCACTGGACTATGGGCCAGCATCCCCTGAAGCTCTGGCACATGTATCTTGGAAGTATCATATCTGCTGAATGCTATTCCTCTTTTTGAAAACTCTCAAGCAATGATTGGCAACCATGTAAACAACTGTTCCAGAGAGAAAATGCTTTTATTGCTTTGTCCTACTTGTGCTTTATTCCAAAATAGACAAATGCGTTACTTTCTGATATTAACTTTCGAAATTCATGTGACAGGTTTATAAATATAAGATGTAAGTAAATTAAAAAATTGGATCTAAACCAAAACTCAAATTTACAATAGTTCCAATGAAACTACTGGGTATATACTCTAAACCCTGATTAAATCTGGATCAAAGTCATTGGCTTGTTTTGCAAGGTTTCGAAGATGGGTATCATGTTTACATCCTCTCAAGATCAAATGGCATTAGGGTATATTTCATTTAATTTGACCATGAGAAGATCTTCCAGAAGGGCTTAGAAGCTGTGCCATTTTAAAATGATATAAATAACAAAGGATGCATTTTGTAAACTACATCTCCTTCATTGTAGAAAATGGATGTCATTCCTTGCAAATCAAATTGCTGTCTTGCCTTGTCCATAAATACAGGGCAATGCCATTGTATATCTGTGTTTTGTAATCCCCTGTTCAAACATACTCGGATAAAAAAAACACACACACATTCATCTAATTATAAATCATGAATTCCTTCTATTTCTTTACAGTTCCAGATTATCAAGAACAGGATATATTTCTCTGGCGGAAAGAAACTGGTTTTGGATTTAGGATTCTTGGTGGAAATGAGCCTGGGGAACCAGTAAGTATATGTGAAATTAGCTTGTTTTATTTTTTCATATCTTCTTAATTTCTAGGATCAGCAAAATATGGCCTTGCTTATCTAAAGCAAGCATAGCCTTGCTAGCATAGCCTTTACCTGTCTCCTGGATGTGGCACATGATTGTGCTGGCAAACCTCCCACCCCTTAAAAAAAACAATAGAGAATAATCTTACCAGCCATATTCTGAATAGCTATGGTCTTATTTTGGTCCAGCTCAAATACGAGTGGGCAGTTTCCACCAGCAACTGGCTTAGCCCCGAAGCAGTTGTATAATAGCTACTGAGCTGAACATTGAACAGATGTTATCAATTCTAGTCTGTTGATGATTTGAATCAAGTAAGGTAAGGCTTTTCTAAGCTGCATATACAGTCTCATTTAAGAGAAATCTACAAGAACTGAAAGTGGTGAAATTCTGTATCAGATATCATAGGAAATTTCTGTAATATAAAATACCAATTAAAAATGGGGGGGGGGCTGTTGAATGAAACTGCACCAAAAATAATTAATCAGTCCTGCTTGTTGTTTGAAATAGGAAAGTAGTATTTTTTCCCCCTGTGGAATCAACTGGTTACTACAATCTGTTTCATTATCCTTTTTGTGAATATGTTTCACAGATAATAGATCTAGGTAATCAGATCAGTCCTTTTGGATATTTGGGGTGTGACTCCATTAGGATAAGACCTCTGATTTGGAGCAGTCTTTTCAAAGGTGTTTGGGGTGTAGGTAATCCTGATTTGTTTCTTGAGCAAGTGACAACTCTTCTCATATACATTGACTTCCTTTTCACAGATTTACATTGGTCATATTGTGCCATTGGGTGCTGCAGATGCTGATGGTCGCCTGAGATCTGGAGATGAATTGATCTGCGTGGATGGAACACCAGTAGTTGGAAAATCACACCAGCTTGTAGTCCAACTTATGCAACAAGCTGCAAAGCAAGGCCATGTCAATTTAACTATCAGACGCAAAGTGGTATACACAGGTAGGCTTCAATGTGACTGTGTGGGTGTTTTATTTCTGTTCTATACTTGGAAGAATAGTATATTGTACTTGGAGTAAAAACATACAATAAGGGGTCTTTGGTGCTCTCTGAGCTTGGTTGTTTTCTTGCAGACATTTCATTATCCAAACTAGGTAACATCATCACACACCGTTGTGTAAAAAAAATATAATACTTGGAAGAAAATTTACTGTAGCATCTGTGAAGGTATTGAATGTAACCCAGCAAAATTACTGAAGTGATCAGGATTCATGCTGAATATTCTCCTATAAAAGTTGCCTTGTTAGATCATGATCTGGTCATGATTCATTTAGTTCAACTTTGTGTTTATGGCAGATGCTTCTAAAATTACACTGATATGAATGTGATAGTCATACTCCTGCTATTTATTCTCAATTTCTAGCATAAAACAGTGCGTGTGTGGGGGGGGGGTGTTAAATTAACCTAAGGAAGATTTGATGGTACCTTATGGTAGAAGGCAAACTATGCAAGAAAATGACCTCCAGATATTCACGAGTTCCAGCCTTCAGTATGGCTCTCTGAAGCATGCTTAGTGGAAGGGTTGAAAATGCCTTTCTTTAACTGAAGCCTGTATTAAGAGTATCTCCTTAGTGATTGTTAGTTAGGATTACTCCTCAAAATATGAAAAACAAATGGGACACACATAATAAAGTGTAGTATAAAAGAGAAAGAACAAATTATTGTACACATAACAAATAGTAATACAACCTTTTGTATTACAACTATACTAGAGCCTGAGTGGCGTAGCAGGCTAATGCAGGCTAATTCTACTGTTAAAGGTAGCAATTAGGATCCAGCTGCCTGCA
>JANHZT010001594.1:142792-156025 GCA_032468215.1 Stegonotus admiraltiensis | reverse complement strand
GGCTGAATTGCTTCATTCCTGTCCGTTGCAGTCACTAACAAATTGCTTCAAAAGAAAAAAGGAAAAAAGAATGAGGTTCCAGTATTTTTTTCTGACTCAATTGGAACACGCTTCTCTGAGAAGGCTGTATATTTTTGTAATGAGTTTTGTACTTCTCTTCAATGTCATAGTCTGTAGTGGGTTTCTTTTGGTCGTTGTTGATTGTTAATTGTTTTATCTCTGTTTCACTGTCCCAATTATGTCTCTTTTCTCTCCTTTGCACTCTCCCATTCCAAACTTGATATTTTCGTTGTCTGGGTTGTTTAGTCACCTTTTTTTTCTAATGTTTTAAGTACACTGTCTCGCTTTAAACAATTGCTGTTTCTGCAGCCTTATATTTGGGTGATGCCTAGACAATCCTGATTGGGAAAAAAAATAAAATTTTCTTTATTCTAATATTTTTTTAAACAAATGAAGATTTTTTTTCCCCCTTACCTCCTTATTATAGGGAATCTAAACATTCTACTTTTTTCTTTCTCTTTCTCCTACTTTTCTTGGTGCCGGGGCTCTTCCTCCCTCAGCGATGATACCTCCTAATCTCGCTGCATGTATGAGAAATGACAAGCTCGGGGAATCTTGCTTCTACCTTATGGGCCATAATCAAACTACGGTTTGTAGCTAAAATCAATACTAGGTGTTTCTGTGCTGTGGCCTAATTCTCTCACCTTGCTTTCCACTTTGCTAAACTTCTGCATATACGGCAATTCATTCTGAGCATCCTGCAGTTCCATGAATTGTAAGTACCCCGTACCCCATGGTCTTCTGCAAGAGACCACAAGATGCCAAATTGACTTGGCCTTATTTGAAGGTGAAACAGTGGTCCTTCATTTCTGAAGTCTTGTGGTGTAAGCGATCCATGGTTTCCTCTCACAAATCATCAAAAGCCTGCAGAAAAGCTAAGCTGATCGTGCCTGTCCAGAAGAAAGCGTGCATCAGGGAATATTATTTCATATTCAGGAGAAAAAAGAGAGGAATTTAGGAGTCCAAGGAATTTTGTGATTACTTATTATCATATTAATGTTCTCAAACATCTATTGGGCACGTGGTAATTATTTGGCTTAGAATCCAGGAAGCGTTATCACACAAGATATTTGCGTTATTTTTTTCTCCCAATGAAACAAACAATTACAGTACCAACCTCAAAGCAATTGAATTGCCATTTTTAAAGCAATTCATAGTCAACTATTGCTAAGTACGTATAAAAAGGTTGCTCCAGCGAGATGATTTGCTGCTTCTGCTTACAGCATCTGTGTTTACTGCAACAGGATAAATGTAAAAATATTTTACCCGATATTTCTGCAGATCTAAATAGACTGTTGCATTGATAAGATTGGATCATGTCTTCCCATACCCCGCTGCTCTCATTGTGTGTGTTTAAGTTCAATCATTGTGGCAAAACCAAAATTGTCCCCAATGCTTGCACGTGTTATATATAAAGAGGGGCTAAGTTGTGTGTTCACTGAGTGTATTTAAAACAGACAATCTATAGGTCTTCTGATGCCCAATGATTTTGGGTGGCTTACAATTGAAAGTATAAAGTACAAAAAGAAAAAAAAGAAAGAACCATGAAGCAACTGATAATCCCCCACTCCCCCAAAAAAGTACTCAGCAGAGGCTCAACCTTTACTCTGTCCCGGAAGCTGGAAGAATAGCTCATTCTTCCTGAGCATCATCAGAGTGACAGCTGTCCAGAGCTCTGGGGAATCTCATTCCAGATTTCTGAGAATCAGTTCTGAAATAATTAAAAATACATCTGTCTTCAAAGCTTAGTTACAAGCCTTCTTCCAGATGTAGTTTTCTTTTTAAAAAACGTAAAACATTTTAAAATTATTTGAATCACTAGTTTTTATCAGGAAATGAAAAGAAAAGGGGGCTATGAAGGAGTTTACTACAAAGGCTTTATGTTAGGCTAACGTATTCTGATTTGGAGCTGGGAAAAAGTTAAACTTTCCCATTCCTGATAATGTAGAGAGCAGAATTTAACTAGAGATTGACATTGCCTTGAGAAGCATCCATACTAATGTAGAGCACTCATCCTTCGTTGTTTTGCTAAAATTAACAAAAGCTTCAGGAAGCATCTTTTTGACTGCTTAACAATTGCTTGTTTTTTGTTACTAATGAAGTCTTCAGAATAATGACTGATATCCAACTCTAAATTCAGGCCACCATTGCCAAACATTGTGTTGTTATCTTTTTTTCAGACCCCAGCAGCGACAGGAGCAGCCCAGCCACAGGCTCACAAAAAGTATCGGAAGTGAAAAATATGCAGTACGACAGACAACAACACTTACCATTGGAGCCCAGTTATCCACCAGTTCTTCACAAATCACCCCAACATGGAGACAAGCGGATATATTTTAAGGAACCCAAAAGCAGCAGAGAGTTTGGCAGACAATCAAATGAGCATCACACATGGAATGGAACTTCTAAAAACAGCAATAGCATCCCAATCCGAAAAAAGGATAGGTCACCAGAAAAAAGGCACGAGCGTCAACCAGAGAGAGTGGCCATCAATGGACAAAAACGAAGGCTTCCTGAAAAGAGGAGAGAAGGTACAAGAAGTGCTGAAAATACTCTGGAGAGAAGAGACAGGTATGAGAGAAGGAGAGATTTTTCTCCAGAGAAACGAAGAGAACGATCACCAACTCACCGATGGGATAACTCACCCAGCAGAAGAAGACGGTCACTCGAAAGGCTTATGGATCAGAGGAAATCACCAGATAGGAAGAAGGAGAGCTCACCTCCTGGAAGGAGGGCTAAATCAACGGACAGGAGGAGAGAGAGAACCCCTGAACGAAGAAGGGAAAGGTCTCCTGATAAACGAAATAGAGATGGCAGAGTCAGTTTTCGGGAGAAGGAAGAAGGCACACTGAGATACGACACAAATAAAAACAATAGGCACCCAACAGAACAAAGACGGAGACCCTATAAAGAGTGCAGCACTGACCTCAGTATCTAGTGGCTTTCGAAGCCCTACCTACAATACTTTTGCGGCCTTTCCAGCATTCAGAGTTCCTAGGAAGGAAGGTAGCAAACCTCAAATGCCTCTCGCAGCCACCACACAAATGAAATCTAATCATCACAACTCATTCACGTGTTTTGCACATGGTTGTGGACAACCATTAAAGTATATGCATTTCAAATCGTATTTGCCAAATGTCCATCCCAAAGTGTGATGATAGTTGTGTTCCTTCCTAACACACCATTGTGAGCATTAGATTCATTGTACTTTTCTGTGGCTTAGTGGTTCCTTTTTTAAGTTTTATGGTGGGCAAGCCAACAGTAGTTAAACATGAGTGATCAACCGCACTGTTTTGTTGATTACTTCATTGCAAACATGAATTTATGATCTTCTAAAGAATGGGTTGGAGGAAGAGGGGGTTGATCAGTAAAACTTAGAACTAATATGGAGGGACTTTTTTTTTCCTTTATAAATAACGAATATAGTTCTCAAACTAAGATAACTATTTGAAGAGACTACTGCTGGGATGAAGGATATTTATGCAGATCTACACAGCACAAGCAGTTAAGGAATGTATAGTGTGTTCCATTGAACAATAAGTACTTTTGGGTTTTCTTTAAAAGGAAGTAAGGTGGCCAAGGATCGGTAGTCATCATGCATGGCATCATGCGTAGGATAAACCATCATATTTGTTGAATAATTGTGACCATTAATGAAATTTCACGAAGGCAGCACCACTGTTTTTCTTGTTCAACCAGTAAAACCATTCAGATGAAATTGGAGCCT
This sequence comes from Stegonotus admiraltiensis, assembly GCA_032468215.1. Classification (NCBI taxonomy): domain Eukaryota; kingdom Metazoa; phylum Chordata; class Lepidosauria; order Squamata; family Colubridae; genus Stegonotus; species Stegonotus admiraltiensis. The sequence continues at coordinate 152,238 of JANHZT010001594.1, read as the reverse complement.
GAATAGTATCACTTGTTTGCCTTGAAAAGGGAAGTTGACATGAATTTGATTCCTTATTCAAGAAGCATTTTGAGGAACAAATACTTCTTTCATAGGCTGAGTTTAAATGCTTTCAGGTCATTTAAGTACTCTTGTCGCCAAATGGAACTCTTTCTCTGGGCTTCTAGGTTTTTAAAAAAATTATTATTATTTTACCTTTTTTCCTTTCCGCTTTCTGGTGCACCCTTAACTTGAGACAAAAGGAAGCACGTTTGCAAAATTGTCAAAAAAAGAAAAAAGTTAAAAATTGTGGTATGGAGTTCTTGAGGAAAAGCTGTGGTTTGAGCTCTACATCAGACTATCACGAGTGGAATAAACCTATTCAGGATTATTTTCTGTTGGTTATTTTCATGCAACAGGTTTGTGCGGTAAGTATACTGTAGTACCAATAGCTGAATTAATGGATTACTGCCTAGCTGAGCCAAAAAAAATTGCCGTTACTGTTGGACCACTAAAATTTTTTAAAACTGCTGCTTTTTATTTTACAGTGCATTGATGTGTACATGTATTCACTGGTTTTTTTTTTTCATATGCCTGTGCACAGACACATATACATAAAGAAAATAAGATTACAAGTCTATCACTGTTATTGCCCTGGTACTGTAAAGAAAAAGGAAAGACAAAGATGGCTTGTCATTGTGTGTACAGACTTTAAATTGTAATTAACAGAGCCTGTTGAAAACAAACAAAAAGAAACTGTTGCCTTTTTGCTTGTATAAAAGAGACTTTATGACAGAATTTAGCTGTGAGGAATGTGCTACATGTTTATATTTCTGGGGGGAAAATGGAACAAATTGATTCACTGGGATATATTTTAATGTAAACTGAATCAGGTATGTAAAGCTGTTTTAACAGAAGACAATATAAGTAACTTGGAAGATTTTGTTGATTGGGATATCCTATCATGTCCTCTCGTGGGGTGGAAAATGACTCTCGGAGGCCTCGGGATGCGGTTTCTGTTCTTCAATTATCATTTCTTAACATGTGGTCTAGTTATAGTGCTGTTTTTCTGTGTTGACAAGAAGCATACATGGGCCAATCTTTTTTATAAAACCCTATGCATATATAAATACGGCATTGTTCATAGCTTTATTTGAAAGATTGGGTTTATACATGACGGTAGTCTAAGTAGATGTGGACTTTACTCAATATAAGATTCTTTCCTTGGGACAAGATACAATGTATATGATGTAGCTACAATGAAGGAAAGAGTCTCTGAATGCTATTTTTATTATCAAATAAAGATTTCCATACAAAGCATCCACGTGATTCCAGTGGTAAAATTAAGAAATGCAGATATATTTGTCTGGATTTTCTTGCTCTGTTTTTGACATTACATTTCCCAAAACAACACAAGCTTTGAGTTTCTGGCCAAATGCTTGTATCTCCTATCATCGTTCTCTATGTGAGAGTCAAAAGAAGACTCATTCTCCAGGGATTATTAGTATTAATAGAAGCAAATATTTCTAACTCAGGGTTAGGTCATTATTTAATAGTGAATGAAATGTCTGCAAGGAAGCAAGAAAGCTCAGAGAACACCAAGGACTCCATTATCAGTATGGTTTGTGCAATTTCCAGCCAAATCATGTCAGCCAACAGCTGAAGAAGGAAGAGTCAAAGGCCGGGGTGTCAAACACAAGGCCCGGGGGCTAGATCCGGCCCAAGGGGTGCTTAGATCTGGCCCAAGGGGCTGCCCTGGAAACAGCAAAGGACTGGCCCGCAGTGCCTCTGCTAGCGAAAATGGAGCTCGGGAGGGCTGCGTGAGGCCATCCCAAGTTCTGTTTTCATTGGCACAGGGTTGCAGGAGGCCATCACAGCCGAAAACAGATCTCAAGGGCCGCGGGTGGCATTCCCAAGCTCCCATTTTTGCTACCAGTGGGTTGTAGGCTGGTGCAGCCAAAACAAAGCTTAGGAGCCTGTTTTTGCTGGCAGAGCACTCAGGCCACCACAGGCGCCCCCAACAAGTGATGTTGAGCTGGCCACACCACCCTGGCCTCCCCAAGGTCAAACACAAACCGGATGTGGCCCTCAATGAAATCGAGTTTGACAGTCCTGAAATAGACAAATTGAACACTCAATCTGCCTGCAATCAATTTTGTCATTTGCATGGCCAGATTAAAAGTAAAATGTCTCCTGGTTAAAGCCTTGAAAAGGCCCTGTCAATTGGAGAATTAGTAATATTGAGGTAGGCTTCTGTGATTCCCAGAATAGCTTTTTCTTTAGTTTGTCTTAGAAATGTTCCTTTCTTTGATTTTATATTTCTGTTAGTTTTAAACACAGTGGATGCCCCTTTACCCAGACTGGCATAACCATAGAGCCCAGAAAGTCCTAAAGGAATTCTGTTAACCAAAAAAAAAAAAAACCTGAATAGGAAAATACTACATTTAAGACTTTTCAACTATCTTGAAGCCAAACGAGTAGAAGTATAACAATGAAGTCTTGAATAAGTTATTATGAGAAATATCAATGGAGCAGCAAAACAATAATTGTTTGATGATTTGCTTATGGATCTGGGAGTTAAATCAATGAGACCGCAGGCTGCTAATTTGCGAAGATCATTAAAAGACATTCAAACTTAGCCAGGGGTACCTGAGAATTAAAACAATTGATTTTAATTTCACACTGGAGAGAGAGAACAATTCTGTTCTCGGATGTGATGAACAGTCACAATCCAGAGGGGTGTTCAAAGCCACTTTGCCTCCTGTTTCTTCATGCCTCTTTATTTTGCAGCCACTCCATTTAAAAATATCAACATTAAATTGCAGGACTACAAATCTTGACCTGATAATGTGCAAAAGAGGTTTTGTTGGGTTGTAGCTGTTATTTTAGTGCTAACCACTATCAAAATTGTTCTTAATTTCAGCAGCTTAATTATCATATTCTACCATCTAATAAGAACATAAAATACCTTTGGGCAATATTTATTCTCCGATACCATTTTGTTTTCATTGATTAAATTGGCAGCATTGAACTATCCCATTTATCTGTAAAGAACCCTGTTGAAATGTTTTCGTTCGGGTCTAGATACTTTACATAAATGTGGAGATTATCAATATCCTTTTGCAATGCTGCATTAATTCACTGACATTATAGGAAGCCAACAAAGACTCAAAGCACAGCACAAAAGGAAGCAGGAGGAAGTCAAACTGAACAAAAGGCACTTGTTATTGAAGCAGTGTAATTGCTGATGTTGAGCACTTATGTGAGAAGCAAAGAAAATTTGGAGATTAAATAATTTCATCTAATTGAAATAAATATAGTAAATATGTGGACGTTTTAAGATCTCATTTCAATAGTAGCTTATGTGAGAAAGAATTAGGTATGTACATGAGTTATTATATATTATATAAATTCAGAAAATATAAATAGAGTGTAATGACTGGCCAGTAATTTGATGGAAAATGAAGTTTAGAAAGACTAGATTAAGTAATATAAACAAGAAGGAAAATTAAAAGATAATTAAAATACCATACCATAGGTAAAGATTTTAATTGAACTTATTTTTAAACTAAATACTTTAATAAGCATTAATAAATATCTATTAAAATAGATCTAGCTGAGGAGAGAGCCAGTGGCAAAATAGTAGTGGTGGAAAATGTAAGAATTAAAGAGCAGGGTGCCTCTGAGTACGTGCTCAGCCAAGTACAAAATCCATATTAATTTTTGAGAAGATTTCTTGGTTTTTATTTTTCCCCTGCATTCAAATGTTAGCCTTCACTTCTCTCACAACTGATTAATACTTTTCTGCCCACATTGATAACTTGTATATGTATACAAGTTATAGAATCTATAACCATGTATGTAATCAATCTTACAAAGCCATTTAGACTAAATATAAACAAGCTCTGGCAAAAATGTACAGAAAAGACAATATTTCTGATCTCTTCAAATAATCATTTCTAAAGTAGTAATGCCTTCCAAAGAGTTCAGTGTAGCATTCACTATTCCCGATAAACAGATAGTCCTTGACTTACCTGTTTTATGATTGTCATGACTTATAACAGGTTCCATTATGGTTGTAAGTTGAGTGCCTGTGGGCTGCAGTATTGTACAATTTTTTTCACCTCTAACACTCACTAGGGACCAGACATACCACTCTGAGAGTTTAAGAACAGCAAGGTGGACTGTATATGCTATTCTAATGAGTATCAAAATAGACGATGATTTGAACATTATCTGGCCCTCTGTGTCACTGTGTTATGTGTTTGTATGGGTTATGTGCCCTCAACATGTAGGGTTTGCTAGCCACTAAACCACAGTAGAACTAGTAAGTAAGTTCTGGCAAATTACCAAACTTCCATAAACCAAATTACACAGACATCCCATTGCTTGAGGTATGTTTTACAAACAGGTGGAAAGAGTCTGGTAAAGATCTCATGATTTATATATAAGACCTGTTAACTAGATTGTTCAAAAGAAATAGATGTCCCTTGATTCCCAGCACTACTTTCCTTAAACGTTCACCATTTTTTTAGGATTTAGTCCTCATGATTCCACATAGTTTGCGTTAGCAAAACCATTATGAAGTTTCAAGTAGTAAACTCAACTCCCTGATGTTGACCATTAGTTAAATTAATGAAATATGTTCGATGATAGTAATAGTTTTAATTTCCATTTGAAAAGGGTTTCTTAAGTAGAATGGTATTCTTTAGTGTAGTCAGTTCTACACTATGAACTATAACATTCTTGATGCATAATGGTAAGATTGTGTAGCATATCTTATACAAGAGTATGTATTTGTGTTTGATGGATAACTCTCATGTTCCCATTTAGCCCAATTTAGCTCAACAGATCTATAGACTCCCTGCCTCTGATGTGTTCGAACATAATTGAACTCGGGAGAAAACTCAGTATAATTCAGATAGTTACTCCTGATCCTTAAACTGTTCATTACTTAGACTTCCTTCTTTCTGAAGAATAGACCACTTTGATCCCATGCAGTCCCATACAAATACAGCCTGTAATTCAAAGAATTATCCATAAAAGCTAAAATCAACTAATAACAAATAGTTCTGTGTAATGTAATTCCCTAAGTCAAGGTTTTCATCCAATTCCGGTTTATTAAAAAAAAAAAACCTTGATATAATATTAAGGTCAGCTAAAAATGGACTTACAAATAATAGGCACATTTAAGTACAATCTAATAATGATTTTTTTAATGGCGCTAAAGCACATTTGTGAATCTTTGGCTGCACACAAAAGATACATATTTAAAACTCAAAACATAAGTAGAGATTATGCTTCTCAAATATTTGTTTTAGCTAAATTATTCAGTAGTTATCCACCCACAATTTCTTTATAATGTATTTTAAATAATGCATTTTGCCTTACTTGTGATTTAATAATAATACAAATCTTAGCCTATTTTCTATTATCATTGTTTCATCTCTACTAATGGATCAGAGCCTATCAAACTGTTGTTCACAGTTTGTATATCAGTCTTCTGCAATGTATGTGCTCCAAATTTGTTAGACTTAAATTGCGTTAAATGGAGTTTGACTCTTTGCCCTATTAGTTAAAATCAATTTATCTTTGTTCATTATTCAAAATTTTGAAACCTCTGAAAGTTCCTTCAATCCTTTCTTGGAAAGGATTATTCTGTGCAGTCTGGATCTATTGCATTGAAAAGAGAGAGACAGGAGGAAAATGTCTTACCAGAAAAATTATTGTGCTTCAAGTTTGTTTTCTTGTTACTGGGAAAAAAATACTTCTTCAGTTCTGTTGAAGCATCTGTTACATCTAATATATATCTGAAAAAAGGGGATGATTCAATATTAGGACTTGGAATCACCTAATATTTCAATTTGTTGATTTGAATGGTTGAACCACATTAGTCTGAAGAATCCATTTGAAGTGATGACAGGATAATGGATTCATGTTACAGGAAAGCAAGTTCAATTCAATGTATTTTTCCCCCTAACAACAAAAGCAACAGCGGGAAACAATTACAAAAGAGAGAGACTTCCCTTTGCTGGGTGTGTTCAAGTACAGGAAGGACAGCCAAGTCTTAATTTGGAGGAAGTAAAATGTCCCAGGGGAGTGCTCTCCAGATTTACGGCTTAGATTTATTTTTCATTTCAATCTCTACTAAAAAGAAATGGCACTGGATATAACTACCAATTTCAGCTGCATCTATTATCTCTGTCCATGGCAGCAACTGAGTTGCACAGAGCTACTGGGCATATGGTTATAGATGATAGTACATTAACAACTGTACAAAACTCACAAGCTCATAGTCGCAACACTGATGAAAAACTGTTTTGCATTTTACAATCCTGTTAGAACATGTACGGACCTCTGCTACATCAGGCCAAACATTCACCTTATAAAAGCATATGAACCAAGCACTACATAATCCTTTTGCTCTGCTCCAGCTTTCTACAGTGACCAACTAGATATGTCTAAGAAGCAAATAAGCTGGTTAAAAAAAACCCAGCATCCCTTCCATCTGGAATGCGGAAGTTAAGATCAGTGGTGGAATTCAACTTTTTTTTACTACCGTTCTGTGGGTGTGGTGTGGTGTGGGTGTGGTATGGCTTGGTGGGCATGGCAGGGGAAGCAAAATCTCCATTCCCACCCCACCCTGGGGCCAGCCAGAGGTGGTACGGCATTTGCCGGTTCTCCAAACTACTCAAAATTTCCGCTACCGGTTCTCCAGAACCTGTCAGAACCTACTGAATAGCACCCCTAGTTAAGATGCTACCACCTGAAATGAGATGCAAATATGTTCTTCACCCTTACCCTTGTTTTACTTGTTAGAGCATCATTGATGCACCCCAAGTCTGCTATATTCAATTTATTATGTAGCCCCCCCTAGATATTTGAGCCATTCTGAGCAGCTCATGGTGTCAGCCTTTGAATTAAGCCATACGCTTACCAAGAGGTGTTTGATCCAGGAGGCTCTCAATAGTTCTATTTATTCTGGTATTTTTAACCTGGTGCAATATTCTTTCACATTTTTTCCAGCAAGAGACAATTAAGAAGCTGTAAATTGCCTATTACAGCATTCTAAACACACAAGAACAGCACCCCTGGGGACAGAATGCTAGCCAATGTGTTTTTAAATGGAGCTTTAAGAAAAGAGAAATTGTCACACAGAAAAGCAAGATCTTTTTTTAAAAAAAAACAGTATTTGCTACAAATACATAGGAGCTGGTTGGAGTGTGGGTGCTGATGAATGATTTCAGTGACTGCATTAGTGGCCTGTACATCAATTCTTCTGTCCTAGATATTATGAATCGGGGTGAAATCTAAAAATTTTTGCTACCGGTTCTGTGGGCGTGGCTTAATTAGTGGGCGTGGCTTGGTAGTAAGGTGACTGGGTGAGCATATCAGTAATGGACAGCCCTGAATAGGATTTGCACCTCACACAGAGTCTGCCAGGACTCACTGTATAAATGGAGCATAATATCCTCCCCTCAATGCGACTGCGGAGTCCCACGTCAAATTGTAGATCACATCTAGGACAAAGAAGCAGAATGAATAGTTGTCCTTTAATGTTTTGCACTTCTGTTCATTTAATTGAAAATTTCTTCTATTCTCAGCTAAGTAAGCTGCTAAGGATTTTTCATTTTTACTGCAGCTAGATCTAGTATCTGATTTTTTTCATATAAATGATGATCTGCTTCAATGGTTGCATGACCTAGACCCGTGCTGGCGAGCCTATGGCAGGTGTGCCAGAGGTAGCACGCAGCGCCCTCTCTGTGGGCATGTGAACTGTCACATGTGCGGGGGGCGGGGCATCTGTGGGGGCATGCACATGCATGCACGGGGTGGGGCACCCAAAATGCAATGTGCATGCAGTCCCGCTCATGCAGCCCCGCACATGCGTTTGTGGCCCCCGCATATGCCCCCGCACATGTGCATATGGCCCCCTGCACGCACCTCGCCCCTGCCCATGCATGGCAGACACCTGAAGACCAGCTGGCTGGCAGGAGGCATATGCGCATGCACGGCAGAGCTGAACTGGGGCAACGGCTCATGTGCCCACAGAGAGGGCGCTGCGTGCCACCTCTGGCACGTGTGCCATAGATTTGCCATCCCAGACCTAGACTTTCAATTAGATTTTCAATTACCTGTCTCCATTTTATCTGCAATTTTCCTAGATAGCATAGCTACCTACATTTTCCCCCTAAATTCATATTCCTAGAAACAGCGTGGAGTAGAGGCATACAAATCAGGAAAGGATGTTTTGTTGCTTTCCCCTCCAAATTGTAAAGTCTGGTACATTGGTTCAAGCCAAACGTAATCCTAGACCAGTTTTTTCTCTCTTAACAATGGCCCACAAATGCCCCCTCTGGGCTGCTCACAAGCGATGGAAGCCAAATTCTCTGCCACTTTGATCTACCTGAAACTGGTATTCTAAAGCAAGCTTACTCCCATTAAGATATGTCTTAACGTCCCACTCTTAATCCATAGCATTGGATGACTGTCTGAGTTAACGACTATCATGCCCTCATGTGAACATGTGAAAAGAGGTTTGCTTTTTCTATTTAAGTCTTCTAGTCACCTTCAGTGTTTTGAAAGATGGAACAAAGCTTTTCCTGCTTCATTTTTTCCATATCATGTAATGCTTTTTAAACTGCTTTACCATGCTCCCGCTCAGTATTCCTTTTTACTAAGTGAAAATCCCAAATATTGTAGCTTTAACTGAAGATGTTTAAGCCCTTGATCATTTTCTCCTATTGATTAAAAGAGATTTCAGAACCTGGATCCAACCCTAATTTTGGAATATTGGAGTTATAATATCTTTAGACTGCAATCATGTCCAGCCTAGCACGTCTTGAGATTCCCTAGCAATATGTCACCACAAAACACCCAAGATCTGACATAAACTAATCTGCAGAGCTCAAGGAGAGATCAGAGTATGAATATTTATTTATTTGATTTCTACAGCCACCCATCTCAACAAGTGATTCTTGTTGAGTCACATTTTTATCTTTAAAACATAAAAGCAGATGAAAACAATTAGAATGGTATGAAATCAATATATATTGCAACCATTAAAACTTTTACTATGCTAGTATCCAGGAAACAGGACCCTTGACACATTTCTTTGTGTCGCCTAATTTGACACCTAATCCTGCGAAGCTTCTTTGGCAATATTGTACTGCAAGCTAGGGCGTACAAAACCTTTGCTAGACCAATTCTCGAATACAGCTCATCTGCCTAGAATCAGATACAGTACAACCACACTGTATATCAGACATTAATACAACTGAGCGAGTCCAGAGGTATTTTATGAGAAGAATACTCCACTCCTTTGCTCACAACAGAATACCTTATGCCACCAGGCTTGAAATTTTGGGATTAGACAATTTAGAACTACGGCGCCTTCGGTCTGACCTAAGCGTAGTACACAAAATTATCTGCTACAACGTCCTACCTGTCAATGACTACTTCAGCTT
>JANHZT010001594.1:65906-77501 GCA_032468215.1 Stegonotus admiraltiensis | reverse complement strand
AACCTTCCCCTGGATTGGGGAGGGAATGGAGATTTTACAGTATCCTTCCCCTGCCACGCCCACCAAGCCATGCCACAGCCACCAAGCCACACCCACAGAACTAGTAGTAATTTTTTTTGAAACCCACCACTGTCTCAAAGGTGCTTTTTCAAGAGGCATCTGGACTTTCTGGTTTTTCTTTGAAGACATTTTGCTTCATATCCATGAAGCTTCTTCAGCTCTTGGCTGAAGAAGCTTATTGGATGAGAAGGAAATATCCAGAAAGTCCAGTTGTCTCTTGAAAAAGCAACTTTGGGACAACCATGACCTAGATGACTGAGAATCTCCATAGAAAATGGGCATTACTGTTTTCCTTCCCTCTTTTCCTGCCTCCATCTCTTCCTTCCTCCTTCTCTCCCTAACAACCAACCAACTTGTTAGCCCTGATATGGCTATCTGTGTTGCTTAATTGCTTGCCATGCACCGTTCCAGGTAATTTTGTCTGGGAACATCATCGTTTTAGGAACATCATCTTTAGAGGCAAGATCAATTCCATGATGCTAAAATTACAAGCAGCACGTGGGGTGCGAGCTTCAGCATGTGTGAAGCATATTGCTCTGAATACAAGGGAAGGATTGTTGTTCTTTTCAGTTAAATCCCAAGGTCTTTTGCACAGTCATTCTCCTGTCTATTTTGTATTGCAAAGCAACCAATGACAAATACATTGCCAAGGATTTGATGGTTCACTGCAACTGTGACTCAATAAATATTTTCCCCCGAAACCTAGGAAAAAATGCTTTAGTCTCGCCTACAGCTTTGAAGAGGGTTTGTTATTTGTTGAGAACTATTTGCTAATTTCTAAAATGCTACATTCATGTTTTGCTTAGCTTTTAGTGCCCTGTGATCAACAAATTAATGTCTTTGACTCCCCTCCTCTCAGTTTTTCAAACTAAATTCCCCTCCTTTTAGCTCTGCAATAAACAGAGCTAATTTGTACCTAATACCTCCTCTGTGGCTTTCCTTAATTGCTATATAGTTTTTTTCCCTCCTCTTTAGCTAAATGAAATGCATATGTGCCTGCTTTTAAGCCAATATTATTTTTGCATTTTGTGTTGTTGAAACATATATACCTTTGTTATCACGACAAGCATCGTGTATTTATTACTAAAGAGCAAAATGCTCGAAAGAGCAAATAGGATAAGGTTTGGCAGAATACAGATATGTGTCTTCATATCTTCTAAAAAATCTGAACTTATCAAAACATGCAGTAATTCAAATAACACACATCCCATGGCCAATATGCTGTGTCCAAGTGTATGTAATGCAAAAATCTATATACCAGACTTTATCTATTTAATAAACTTCACAAAAAGAATTGAGGTTGAAGACAAAAATTTCAGATGCTGCATTCTAAAAGATGGTTTTTCCTTTGCTGTCAATACAAGCATCAAAGGAAGGAGGAAGGAGGAAAAACACACTGCGGACATTGTCATCTTTAGTATTATTATATTTCTGTTGTGCGTTCTTTATCAAAAATGACTAGAATGCATGTTTGCTGCTTAATTCAAGACAGTGCAGATTCTAGGTTTTATTTAAGTATACTCAAAGGTAGAAGCATCAACAAAGGTCTGTGTAATCAAAGCTATCATTTTTCCAGTTGTAATCTAATGACTGTGAAAGTTGGACCATAAGGAAGGGTGGAGAACCAAAGAATTAATACTTTCGAACTGTGGTGCTGGAGGAGAGTTGCACTAGTGGCAAATACCTGTAGCTCAGGTGTAGGATGAGGGTTTGTTCATTAGTGAGTCTTGTGATGGGTCTTGTGATAAGGAGGTTACATCAGGTCAGGGTCATTGGGAGGTGAATTGCTGGGGTGTGTGTTGGCTGAGGGTCAGTGCTGTTTCTGGTTGGTTGTGTGATTGATTTGGGTTGTGAGAGGTTTGTAAGCTGGTTGTAGGTCAATATGTCTGTTGATGGAATTGCACAAAAATCATGCGGAGTGGAGTGCCAGTCTTCCATGAACTCATGACCATGATTTTTGTGTTGCTCCAATTGAACTGGTGATGTTTGATGTTGGTGTGGGTAGAGATTAAGGATTTGGAATTGTGGCATTTGACTGCCAGCAAGTGTTCATCCCAATGACTCTGACCTGATGTAATGTCTTTATCACAAGACCCATCACAAGACTCACTGATGACTCATAGCTGACCCATCACAAGACCCTCACTTGACACACCCACGCCTGAAGCCCTTATAAACAGAAGAACACTGACACTGACATCCCCTAAACTCTGGTGAAGATGTTACCTAGGCCTGGTAATGAAAAGTTTGGAAACCAGCCCACAAGCTTGGAGAACAAACCCTTACCCTCACTCTTGAGAGTCCCTTGGTCTGCAAGGAGATAAAATCAGTCATTTCTAAAGGAAATCAAGCCTGACTGTTCTTTGGAAGGTCATATATTGAAGGTGAAGCTCAAATACTTTGACCACCCAATGAGAAGAAAGGACTCATTAGAAAGGACCCTGATTTTGGGAAAAATTGAAGACAAGAGGAGAAGGGGATAGGACAGCAGAGGATGAGATGGTTAGATAATGTCATTGATGCAATGAACATGAATTTGGGCAAACTCTGGGATACAATGGAAGATAGGGGAGCCTGGCATACTATGGTCCATGGGATTGTGAAGAGTCAGACATGACTTAGAAATTGAACAAAATCAACAAAAGCATTACCAAAAACACTACCTACCTACAATCCTCCTCCTCCTCCTCCTCCTCCTCCTCCTCCTCCTCCTCCTCCTCCTCCTCCTCCTCCTTCTCCTCTTCTTCTTCTTTTTCTTCTTCTGCCATGTCTGTCATCAGATGTTGGTGATCATGTTGGCAATCATATTTTTATCAATCCTCAATTAATAACTATATGCTATGACCAGAATTGCCTTCATTTGACACTAAAAACATGTTTTTTGGTGGATGTAGACTTTGGGGATAAGATTTACAACTTCCCAAAGGTGAAGACCCTTAAGTTGACTTCTGGAAAGATTAAATCCTGTCTTATTGTTTCTTTAATATTCCTTGGGAGTGTCAATAAACACATGGATAGGGGTGATTTGGTAGACTTTGTCTCTTTAGGCTTTCCAACAACTTTTGACAAAGTTCTTAAGCAAATGCACTTCAACAAACAGAACAGTCACTAAGCTTTCCTAAACTATAGTCCAATAAGTCATTAAACACTGGAAATAAAGAATAGAACAAACTGGATAATTCTCAAAATGGTGGAATGTAGAAACAAGTTCCTCAAATCTCTATTGAGACTTTCAGATTGGAGAGGTTGATCTGAAGTCCTATTCTCTCTTTCTAACTTGCCATAATAAATTGGTATTGAATTGTGATTCACCCTATCTTATTTTGCTATAATAAAGTTGGTTAAAATGTAGTTTCTTGGAGCATGAACAACTACGGGGAGAGGTAACAAGTGAGACAAAATGAGCACATATCCCTTCCATATGTGTCCCAGGAGGCATTACATGCCTGTACATAAGAGGTGAAGTTTACTTCACAGTTTTGCAATACTCAATTCATCATTCACACAATATCATCAAATTCTGTAAATTCTTCTGCTTGGAAGGTCCCTTTGTACTGACTATGATTGTGAGAACTTACCATTTGTTCTTGTGCTTTGTTTTCCGATTCAGAATGTGCATAAAACGTTACAAATCCCTAAGAGAGCCTTTCTCCTTATCTCACAACAGCTGAATCTTCTCAGAAAACCTTACAAATCAGTTTTTTTTAATTGAATGAAGCCCAAGGTGGTACAAAAGTATATATGCTTATGAAATCAAAATTCTCTTTCCTGTTTTCATTCTTGTAACCATTGGACCAAATGGGATAGAAAACCAGAAGATGGATGGGGAATTTGTTTTGCTTTGTAGAATTTTTTTCTTAGAAAGATGTTCCTTGTCTATGATCCAACTGGGGAAAAGGGAAAAGGAGGAAGGGAGGAAGGAAATCTACTATTACTATTGAATTCCTTGCATTTTCTTCGAATAGACAAAAGACTGCATCCAGATTAATTTTCACATTCCCCATGATTAAAGTCCCATTGATTCAGCATGGACCAAAAAATAATTTTGACAGTGAATAAAGAATAATATACATTTTTGGGAACACTGCCACATAGCAAAAAACAAAAAGCAACATATTAATAGTTTCCACTATTTATATAATCATGCCAAGAAGAACAAGAATATTAGTTACAGTTTATTATTATTTCATTTCAGGTTTTAAGAAAAACGACTTTTCCTATGTGAAACAGAGGTTATTTTGACCGTTGTTGGCTCTAGTGGGATGGGTTTATATACATATTAGATGCAAGTGTTTAATTGGAAAAATGAGGTATATTGTTACTTAAATACCTCTCGAGGAACAGAGACCTAAGAATTAAATAATTTTTTTTTAAAAAGTAGGGAAGATGGCTTCCTGACTATACACTAATTTTCTGCTTCTTTGTGAAAATGAGAGCAATTTGTAGAATACTACCCCAGATCAATGAAAACAAGAAAATGATATGAATAAATCAGTACCTACAACAACCAGAGGTATTCAAAAAGTTCAAAGTATGTGGGAGCTGATTTGGGAAATATCTCCTGAAAAATTGTAGCTTTTTCAGTAAAAGTTAGTTTCAGTTCTTTTTGCTCACTGTTTATTATTAGTTTCTCATTGCCCATTTTAGGATCCAAATATGCAAAACTACACAAGCTGTAAATGACGATAGTATCCCTCAGCAACTGCTTCATATTCTTAGAGTTTGGCACTTTCTGATAAAGAGGCTGGCATGAAAGTAAAAGCTAGGGATTGTCCCCATGACAACACACTTCTACTACTTCTTTATTTTTACCCAGAAGAGGAAAACATAATGTTTATTGATATATTGCTGGTTTCAATGGTACCAATTTGGACAACCACTACATGGGAGTTAACAATGAGAGGGGTTTTTGTATCTGCTGGTTATCTAGATTTTTATAGTTCAGATGTGGTAGTCCTACCCATACATTTTTTTTAAACAAGCTAATTAAGTACTACCTGAGAGGCATATATGTTAGAAAGATTCACAGCTGATTAAAAAAGTATACTCAGAGTGCTGGTGAAAACCTATCTGTGCTTCTCAGCCAGTCTTGAGGCCATCATGGGAGAACATGACAGTACTTGTTAAATACTTGAAGGAATGTATGGGGTATCCTAAAATACAGAACACAGAGTAATAGTTGTAGATAAAGGAATGATTAATAGATTATGAAATGATTAAATGTTATGAAATGCTTTCAATTGATAAGAACAGATTAACAGTGCAAAGAGTGAGATGGTGAGTTCCCCTGTGCAGAATTGTTCAAGCAGTGGTAACGGTGGATTTGAGAATACTTTAATCTGGGGCTTTAATATTGAATGAACCTTAATAAATGCTAAACAGATTCTTCCGATATACGATTCTCTGATAAAGCATTCAGGTGCAGATCAAACTTATTGATTGATTGAGCATATGCCATCAAGTTGGTGTTGACTTTTAGCAATCTCATACATTGATCATACAAGGATGATCTATTCCAGGGCTGGGCAATTATGGCCCTTTTATCAACTGTGGACTTCAACTCCCAGAATTCATGCTGGCTCAGGAATTCTGGGAGTTGAAGTCCATAGATCATAAAGGGGCCAGAGTTGCCCAGCCCTGATCTATTCCCAACCTGGCTCTTCAGCAGCTCTTCCAACAGTCCACTCATTGCTGCTGTCATCAAGTCCATCTATCTTGCTGCTGGTCATCCTATTCTCTTTCCTTCCACCTTTCTCAAATTTATAGACTTCTCCAGAGAGCTACAACTTTGCATAATGCATCAAGAATATGATGCATTCACTTTAACCTGAGTAAGAACTCTGAATTACCTTGTTCATGATCCATTTGGTTGTTTTCTTGGCTATTCATGATATATTATGGAATCTTCCGTAACACCCAAATTTCAAGAGCTTTATTATTATTTCTATCTTGCTCTTCAAAGCCCAACTTTTGGTTCTATAGTGTATCATACTGAAAACCTTAACATCAGCAATAACATTGGACAACATTTTTCCCCCAAAAGATTTCCTTCCTGAAAAGCTGCTGGTGATTGTAATAAACTCCTTCAGGCTCAACACAAATATAATTCCAGAATGACTGTATCATGTAGGAATCTTGAGAAATATGAAATTAACTTTTAATGATTCTAATATCTTTAATTGCATAAAGTTTCTGACATGCTTCATGAGGTCATCAGGATTAAAAAAAAGTTTTGCTGATGATTTTTGTTTGTAATCAGTCTCTGATTTATCTCGCTGCAGTGTCCGGCAATAGTCAGCCAGCACTGATGGATTCCAGTTGCCCTGATACCATTTTTCCATTGTGGCAACATCCTGGTGAAAACTTCCACCATGTTCATCACTGGCTGCATGTAGATTTGAAGAAAGAAGTCCAAGTGTGAATACAGAAAATGAATCTTCCCTGCTATATTGCACTCATATGCTGTAAAAAGTTTGTCAACCAACTGAAAGTTTGTCTGTAGTTGTCAATAAAATTCTCAACAACATTCTTGAATGCTTTCCAGGTGATTTTTTCTGACCCCACTAACAAATCTTTGAACTGTTTGTCATTGATGATGTATTTGATCTGTGGACCAAAATATGCCTTCCTTAATCTTGGCATCAGTTATTCTTGGAAACATCTGTCTCATATATCAGAAACCTTCATTTTCTTGTTCATTGCTTTCACAATTTTTTTCATCAGTCTGAGTTTCATGTGAAAAGGAGGCAACAATATCTTTCTCCAGTCAGCAAGTGGTTCATGTGCCACATTTTTCTGTCCTTGAACCAAATTCTTTTGAAGTGGTGATTTCTTTTTAATGTAATGCAATTCTCTTGCACAGTTGTCCTATTTGACTCTATAACAATACTACTTGGTATATCCTAGCTGCATTCAAAGCAGGGGAGCCACTACTTTTAGATTTCCACAGATATTCAAATTGTGTTTGGTATGCTGAATGTGCTTCGACAACAATTCTGTGTTTTCACATGTTTGTTTCATGTGTGCAGCATGGCCATCAGGTACTGAAGAGTGTCTATAATATATATCCAACTGGAATTACATTCAGGAACCAAAATCTTTTTTTGTACAATATAATTGACCTTTTAGAAAACCAGTTTGAACCTCTAGCATCTTTCTTTCCATATAAGGCTCTAATCTGTGTTAAATGATCTAAATTATATTTAATGCCTGCAGAATACCATAAACGATCCATCAAATTATCTGGAGTGAACATTAGAATCCAATTTTATTTGTATTAGTGTGCACTTTGGGCTGGCTTTCCCAATTTTGCAGATTTGTGTGAGAATAACAAAAATTGCTAGGGGGTGTTGAAATATATTATGGGTTGGGAAAAGCAGAAAGAAATTAGAGGCAATACAGTTAATCAAGGATGTTAGTGTATGATAGTAATAATGAGAGTGTATATGTGATCACCTGTATTTAGGTACCTGAAGGAAAAATATTCTCTTCATCTATTTTTTCCACTTGTGGGAAATGCATTTTGATGGCAGTTTGCAAGGTATTTAGTGCATATGTTGAAATAGTAAGAAAGTGGGTGTGAAGAAATAATGAAGCATTACATAGTACAAGTTCTGGTATTTGGGAGCCCAAGGGCAAGAGACACTCTTATCTTTGCATTTCCTTTGCCAATTTTTGTGTGTGTTTATATTCTCAACCCACCTACAATAAATGTCCCTAGACAGTGAAACAATTGATGATGATGAAGCTTCATTCTTATCACTGCTTAAGTCAGTGTTTCTCAATCTTGGCAACTTTAAGATATGTAGACATCAACTCTGCTGGCTTGGTTGGAAAAATCAATGAAAGAAAGATGAAATTAACTAGGAAGAGCAAGAAGCAACAGCTTCAAGATCTGAAAGCACCAGACAATTACTCTGAGTGTTCTCTATGGCAGTGTTTCTCAACCTTGGCGACTTTAAAATCTGTGGACTTCAACGCCCAGAATTCCCAAGAAGTCCAATGATGCTGGTTCTGATTAAGCATGATCTAAGAGGTCAATCTAGTCTTATGTGTTTTAATTGCATTTCCACTTAATTTCACCCTAAACCATTATATTAGTATTCTACAAGAAAATCGTTAGTGTATTAATTTTCTTATGCAGAATTAGTAGAATTTAGTTGATTGTCCTGGTGGACAATAATTTAATTCTAAATTGCTCATTCTGCATGAAAAAATTGTGGACAATCATCTAAATATGAGCCAGTAGTGTGCAGCAACAACCAAAACAGCCAATGCGATCCTAGGTTGCATTAAACAGAAGGATAGAATCAAGATCACATGAATTATTAGTACCTTTACAAAGCCTCAGTAAGACCACAAATGGAATGCTGCATTCGGTTTTGGTCACCCCATTATAAAAAAGATGTTGAGACTTTGGAAAATGTGCAGAGAAGAACAACAAATATGATTAAGGGCCTGGAGGCTAAAACATACGAAGAATGATTGAAGGGATTGGGTATGTTTAGTCTAGTGAAAAGAAGAACAGGGGTGACATGATAGCAGTGGGGGTCAACCTACTTTCCAAAGCACCAGAAGGCAAAACAAGAAACAATGAATGGAAACTAATCAAGAAGAGAAGCAATCTAGAACTAAGGAGAAATTTCCTGACAGTGAGAAAAATTAACCAGTTTGCCTTCAGAAGTTGTGGGTGCTCCATCACTGGAGGCTTTTAAGAAGAGATTGGACAACCATTTGTCTGAAATGGTATAAGGTCTTCTGCATCAGCAGGTGGTTGGACAGAAGACCTACAAGGTTCCTTCCTACTCTGTTAATTCTGTTAAAGGATTTGGGTATTATGCAGATGTAAGAATAAAAAGGGTCAACCTTTATATAACTTATACATATGTGGTAGTTTGAAATACAAGGCGAAAATGGATGCAATTTAAACCATAGAAGCTCTTCCTCACCTTAAAAGTATAGTTAGTCTTGAAAAACTATGTCTAATTTTATATTCCAAAAATAAAGATCTTCCTTCATAGACAAACCAGTTGAAAGAAATTTCACCTCCTGTTTAATTCTTGCTAAATGATTTTTAACTTTCATTTCCTTCCACTGAATTCCACCTGGCAAATATCCCATTTATTATGAGTAAAGTAATTTTGTTTTAGGACTTAAGAAGAAGCAGAATATAAAAGCATAAGGAAATTTGTAGTTTGTAGATATTTACGAAGAAATGACTAACATTTGCATGGATAAAATGATCTCTCTCAGGAAAGGAATGTTTGAAATGAGACAAAGAAATGGCATTTTTGTTTTAATTGACTAAGATCATTAGTTTCAAAGAAACTCAAGGGGACTGCAAGTGTGCAACAACTGAGATTAGGTTAGAAAAATATATGTCATTATTCCTACCATTATTACTTTTAAAATCATAGGAATGCAATAGTGATGGGCAAAGTGCCAACCACAGAATTCCATTTCTTTTTCTGGTTTGTAGCACACTTAAGCTTTTCAATTCTCCAGACTTTATAATATACAATGTATAAAAATAAGGGCAGTGTCCTCTTCCAAGTTTTTATTGCAGGTAATGATTTTTGTTGTGAAGGTTTTTTTTTTTAAATGGAATAGAAGAACTGGAGGAAAAAACATCAAGAGATCATGTTTATTTTCCAAACCTAAATACCATCCTGTGGTGTTTCTTCTGTAATGGAGATCCGTCCATCAGAACAAAACTTTGTAATCTTGCTTTTTTGCTTAGCTCTCTCAGTCCTTGCTAGACTGGAGAGGCTACTGATTCAATAATAAACTTCCTTCCTGAGGCAGAACCAGGCCTGGACATCTGAGTAATATAAGAGCAAAACTAGATCCACTAATTAGTAAAGGAGAGAGTAGAGAGCAATGGAGTGTGCTTATTAAAGCTTCAGGCACAATATACAAGGTAGTTCTCAACTTACCACCGCGTGTCTGAAATTTCCACTTACCACTGCAAGCCCAAAATGAGACCAAAATTTCCATTGCTAAGCAAAATAGTTGTTAGGTCAGTTTTTGCCCCATTTTACAACCTTTCTTGCCACAGTTGCTAAGTGATTCACTGCAGTTGCTAGTAACATGGTTGTTAACTGAATCATTGCCCCATTGACTTTGCTTGTGAGAAGATAGAATAGTATAACAGAGTTGGAAGGAACCTTGGAGGTCTTCATGGAAGGAACCATGATCACAAATGGAGATTGCATGACCTTGGGAAATTGCAGTTATTGTAAATAAGAGCCAGTTGCTAGCGTCTGAATTTTGATCATGTGACCATGGGAATGCTGCAATGGTTGTAAGTGTGGAAAATGGTCATAAGTCACTTTTTTCAATGCCGTTGTAACAGTTTCTCTGAAAAGGAACATTGGAATAGATTTCACTGCTCGGAGATGCTCTAATGTACCTTGGTCTCATTTGTGGAACTTCAGAGCAATAAATAGCCCTGGTATTTTTCTATAGTTAGGTACAGTGATTTTTACATGGTTACTTCATTTCTAACTATTTGATAAGGTTTATAGTAGATGGATCAGGAAGTGAGTTATGTCTTTGAATTTCTAGTTAAAAGACTGTGACAGTGGCTGATTGAGGTTCCAGGAATATTCCTTAGTTAAGATTCTCAGCAAGCTCCTTGTATAGACTGATATGAAGATTGATGCCAATGAATCTGACACCATCCATATAAATCTCCTAGCAAATAAAGCTTCTTTAATAGATATCTTGACTCCACTGGATTATAACATTACTCACAGAGAGGAACATAATTTGCAATACAAAGTCTTTAGAAAGGAGAGATTGAGGCAATTTCAATCAACAGAACCACTAAAGTGCCGATTAAACTTGTTCAACAACATGTTCAAAACAATACGTCTACTCCATTAGAATTTTTTTTTTATTGATTAGAAAACCAGTTACCAACCACATTCATAAATTGTATTTGCAGTTAGATGAATCCAGGGTTAAGAAGCAGGGATTGGTTTTAAGTTCAGACTGCAATATGGATTGACCCTCCATAAACAATATTTTCTTTCATTCAGAATCATCTACCAGGAAAGGACATAAATAACAATGTAATCTTCATTTTGATCATAAAATACATAAGCAGAAATGTGGCCACTATTGAAGCAAGTTATAGTTCAATGTTCAAAGGAGAATGAGTTCAGTTCTCTTTCATCGATCTGATGAGCTGTGATGGGATATAATGCAGCTCCCTGAAAAGGAAATCTAATTTAACAAGGATGCCCAGCTATTATATACTTTAATTTGTGTGATGAAGAATTCATCTGTATTCTTCTTGTGTCCATTGAAAATACATTAGATATGGTTGTGTGAATTTTCATATTCATTGATCTCCATCCTGCCCCACACAAGATTTTTGGATAAATATTTTGAGCAATCAATGGAATCTGTCCCAGATCAGAGTGATGACCTACAGTATTTTTATTTTTATTTATTTTTATTTTAATTTATATGCCGCCCTTCTCCGGAGACTCAGGGCGGCTTACAATGCATTAAGCAATAGCCTTCATA